>JAABOM020010436.1:0-19623 GCA_011800125.2 Solanum clarkiae | reverse complement strand
ATTCCACAGTATAACTCAGGGTGGTCCCTGATCTTCTACAGATGCATGTTTTCATTTGAGTTATTACTTTACGTACAATATATCCTGCCTTACATACTCGGTACATTATCTCGTACTGGCGTCCCTTACGGGGGACATGCATTTCATGCTGCAGGTACAAACGCTAGTAGATCTCCCCAGTAGGAGTACAGGATATTTACTTGCTGTCATCAAGCTCCAGGTTGCTTCGGGGCTTTGTATACGGCTAGAGTTTATGTTCATATTGTACAGTTGGTTGAGGCAGGGCCTGTCCCGACCCTTTTCAGATTTTTTCTTTATTTAGAGGCTTTTTAGACTATGTAAAGTAAAAGTGAAAGTCATGTCCCAAACTTTAAGTACTGTGGCTCCAACGGTCCAGTCATATACGTTACTTTTGGCTTGTTATCACTGTTTATCTGCTTAAAGACATGTCAAACGTAGAAATCCCTTATAATATATTTAGAACGTATATAGTTACAGGTTAGTTCTCCCGATCCTTATCGGCAACGGGTGCCGGTCCGCCCTACGGGACTTTGGGGCGTGACAATATGATGATGAAAGGAATGTATGTATATGATATTATCTCTATAGTGTTGGGAATTTACCAAGCCTCACTCAAAGGGTTGTAGTCCTGGGTAACCTTGTTGAGGAGTTTGTACCTCGATCGCCTCGCTAGGGAGGTGGTAGGCTCGTCCAACCATGTTGAGGGGTTTGTATCTTGATAACCACGTTGGAGGGTTTGTAATCTATCAACCATTTTGGGGGGTTTGTACCTCATCAAACATGTTGGGGTGTTCGTACTTCATCAACCTATTGAGAGATTCGTACCTCATTTGCCTCTCCAAGGGGGGTGGTAGGCCTTGGATATGCACTAACAATGGTCTCTCCTTGCACATGTATTATGTTATATATAAACATGATTTTACTTCAAGTATCATTCATGCATGCCATATTGCTATATGATTATTCATTACTTATGTTATGCATTTTGTTTGTGGTGCGTATCACCTGTTGCATTGTATCCTACATGCTTAGTACATTCAAACATACTAACACATACTCTATGCCTACATATGTCACCAAGTACGAACCGGAGCCCCACTTGATCATCCTCCTCCACATGGCTAGTACGACATCTTTCGAGCTCTTTGGTGAGTCCTTCATTTCGGGGACAATTCTTATGGCCTCAAACTATGTCCTAAGACTATTTTCTTCTATGTATATGTTGACTATGAGGGTGATCCCGGTAGCTTATCTTGGCCCCCGCTAAGTATCTAAATTGTAGAGGTATTGTTGGACATGTTTGTACTATGTTTTGAGCTTTGAGTCTCTCTTGACTCTTGATGTTTATGATATGAGAATTTCCCCTTAGCCCCGTTTCTTCCTATCTACTATCTCTTGTCCTATTTTATTGCTTTTGCGACCAAGGATGTGTGTATGATATGTTAAGAGGCTTATTTGGGATTCCTTTGTGTTCCTCATTCGACATGTCACATCTAGGCCCTAGGCTTGGGTCGTGACAAACTTGGTATCAAATCACTAGGTTGTTAGGTCCTCGGCGTCTAACACACCGCGTCGATTTGAGTCTTATTCCTAGTTGTGAAGCGCGCCACGACTATGAATAGGAGGCTATGAGGCATTCTAGGAAATGTTTCACTTCTTCATGATCTATGTCATGCGATAGAGTTAGGTCCTCTAGGGCTTATTACTAATCCCTAACAGTTACATTTCAGGATATGTCTCAAGCTACTCAGGACAGCGATACATCAGATACGGAGGTTCACAATGCTCTATGGGTTATGACCAAAGCGGTGACAAAATTGACAACTTATCTTAATCAACTAGTGAGTGCTCCCGAGCCTTCAAATGGTAAGAGAAGGGGTAGTGAGTCCAAGAGGTCCCATTTTGAAGGGAAGATCTAAAGTCTCAAAGATAGAGGTGATGTTATGTGTCCAACATGTGATAAGAGGCATAGAGACCCATGTTTGAGGGGCACCAATGTTTGCTTCCATTGTGGTGAAGAGGGGCATAGGAGGAGAGATTTTCCTCGTAAATGCAATAACAGTAAAGAGGGTGATGATGAGGTGACTCACCTTAGATGCCCAAAATGTGGGAGGAATCATAATGGTGCATGTTGGAGGAACACGGGTGCATGCTTTGGGTGCGATGATATAGGCCATAAAATTTCAAAATGACCACATACTCACAGAAAAGATAAGGATGGACGACAACAAAGGCAAGGTGGTCATGTTGATCTATGGGCTCAAGGAGGGGATGAGGTGCCCGACATTGCTACCGGTATGTTGAAATTTCCTTTGGCTTTGATGTGTATGCCTTGATGGGCTCGGGTGCCACTATCTCTTTCATTATTCTTTCTTGTTGCTAGTGGGCTTTAAGTGTGCCCCAAGTTGTTATGTAGACCTTTGGTGTGTACCCTTTTTGTTGAGTGTATTGTTGCTAGAAAGTTCATAGGTATTGTTCCATGTTCACATTGCATTAGGTCATGCCTTGTGACTTATGGGGTTTGATGTTGTCGATTTTGATGCCATACTTGGGATGGATTAGTTGCATGGATCTCCTTTGATTGTAGGGCCCATAGAGTTAGATTCCAATTCCCTAATAAACCCGTCCTTGAGTGGGGGTATGTAATGTGGTTATGAAAGGGTAAGTCCATTTCTTGTCTTAAGGTACAATGGATCTCTAAGGGATGCATTTATCATCTTGTAAGAGTTAGGGGTGTTGAACCTAAGTTATTTCTATTGAGTTAAATTCTGGTGATCAATGAGTTAGTGAATGTCCTTTCCGATTTGGTGTCTTTTTGTTTGACTTATGCACTGGTTATGTCATAGGTCTTGTGAATAGGGTCTTTAATTACTACTTTGTTATGTTTGTGATGGTCTCTGGTGATGAAGTATTGTTTACTTGGAGCCTGTGAACCATTTGGGGAGTAGTGTTGCAAATCTTGGGGAAAGAGAAGTTGTATGCTAAGTATGAGAAGTGAGAATTTTGGTTGAAGGATACCTTTCTAGGTCATGTGGTGTCAAGGGATGGTATTAAGTTGGATCCTAAGGAGACGGATGTGATTAGAAATTGGCCCAGACCTTGGGCTCCATTAGACATGAGAAGTTTCTTGGGCTTAGTGGATTACTACCGAAGGTTGGTGAAAGAGAACTCTTCTATTGCTTCTCCCATGACTAAGTTGACCCAAAAGAAGGCTAAGTTGTGTGGATCGATGAAATGTAAAAAGAGTTTCCCAACCTTGAAGGGTAAGTTTGTGTCCGCTCCTATCTTATCTCTACCTAAAGGGTTTGTTGTGTATTGTGATGCCTCCCATATTAGTTTGAGTCTCCAATATGTGTTCACCCAAAGGATCTGAGCTTAAGATAAAGAAGGTGGTTAGGACTTCTTAAGGATTATGATAGGAGTGTGCATTATCATCCTGGTAAGACTAATGTTGTGGTCAGTGCTTTGAGTAGTGTGTCCATGGGTACCCTAGTTCATATTGATGGTGGTAGCAAAGGGCTGACTAGGGAGGTCCTTCGGTTGGCTAGAAGAGGTTAATGATGGTGTTGTTGTTGTTGATGACTCTATATCTTCATTGGTTGATGAGGTGAAAAGCTAAGTAAGATCTTGATCCCCGCTTTGTTAGAACTAAAGGTAGTAGTAAAAGATGGTAAGGTGGAGGTTTTCTCCCAAGGGGGAGATGGTGCCCTTGGGTATCCAGGTAGATTGTGTGTGCCTAATGTTGAGGACTTGAGGAGGTTGGTTTTAGATGAGGCTCATAGTTCTTCCTATTCTATTCACTCGGGGGTCTACTAAGATGTATAGAGATTTGAGAGAGGTATATTGGTGGGGAAGCATGAAGAGGGAAATTGCCACTTTGTATCCGGTTGCCATAGTTGCCAACAAGTCAAAGCCGAATATCAAAGGTCGGTGGCCTTTATTTCCTGAGTTCCTTCTGATGATGAGTAGACCCCTCAGCTAAGCGGTTCACTACAGATCCTTGATTTCCAGCCAGACCTAGAGAAATCAATACCATAGACCAGGGCCGCTACCAGAGCAGGGTGCACTCAAGCCCCTATTGCTAGTCCTTCCCAATCTATGGAGGGAGGCAGTGATGGAAGTAGCATGCCATAGATGACTACGATAGGAGTGGATTCTAGTTCTTAGGAGGACTCTAAGGATAGATCAAAGAAAGAGTCCTCCATCGCACCATCATCTTCATTTGCACTTGATGCCCTCGCTAACCTGTGGTGCGTCGAAGGCATGGAAGAGATCCACAAAGAAGATATATAGCCAAAGCAGTGGGGCAAGCTGACCCATTCTATATATGAGGAGCCTAGAGTGATAACAGATGGACTTAGCCATGTCCCTGGTCTCCAGGACACGGTGATACGGTATGGCCTTCAGTGGCTGACAGAGTCTCTTGGACGATACTCCTCGACTATGGTGAGGGAGTTCTACTAATCTTACGCAGCTACCATCTAGCACACTCTTCCCAAGGGGAAGAAACCCCTTACTCAACCCAGACTGACAGAGACATGAGTGAGGGGTTAGCAGGTTGACATATCTGAGGAGACTGTCTGCCGCATGTTATTTGGTCCCGAGTACCATGCCCCCAGATCTACCAGAGAGTTTGATTATTGGATAGGGCAGGCTTGAACCCACTTATTATGAAGGATCTTGAGCGGCGAGCAACATTATTGAGATGGGTGGCAGGGTTCATTGCAGAGCACGGTGTGGAACCTGCTTGCGTTACCACTCATATGGAGCCTATCGTCAAGGCTTTGCTCAGCTTCCCCGCAAAATTTTGGTGGCCTATTGTTTGATCACACATCTGCCCAACCTTGGCCTAAATGCGCTTACGTCGGAGTATGCAGTTCTTATTGCAGCATTTTAGTTGGCTATGATATTGATTGGGCTCGCGTCATTACCAAGCAAATACATGAGGCTGCACTGAAGAGGGCCACCTCTATCCCTTTCCCATGTTTGATCTACGGCTCTGTTTAGAGTCTAAGTTGGAGATACTTCACTAGTTGGACCGAATGATTGAGGACCAGCACACTTTGGAGCCCTGCCTGATCAAGGCTGATAAGAACCCGGTTGATAAAGATCAAACAAAAAGAAAGGGAAAATGGAACAAAGATAGAAAGATATGTGGATTAAATTCAAATTATTGAAATTATGGGCAACAAAGGACTAAAACCCTCACCTCCCAATTGATTTCAACAACTCAAATTAAACCCTAGGAGTAAAAATTGAAGGAAACTAAGAACCACAAATGGGCAATCTTCGATTAACCAAGCAAACAAGTCGACTAACAATTCTAAGAGTTCACCCTAATTCTCACTAATTACTCAACTAAGAAGATACTACAATTTTAGAATTCAATATTCAACATAGTCTAAGTCTTTCAAATGCTAAAATAAGACTATTCGTACTAAGTAAATAAAAGAAAATTTCTTTAAAATTTTACCCTTAATGAGTAAGGGCTTTTTTTGGTTGCCTTCTTTTCAAATCCTTGAATTCAATTAGTAGCCATTTGCCCATATGGCCTCTTTTCTTCCTTCTTTTCACCTTGATAGACCTTCCACACATTGTAAGCCTTTCTTCAGTGACCCTCAAGCTCCTTTAATGCTTTCTTTTTCATGAACATTGCTTGTAGGTCTTGGAGATCTTTTTCTTGACTCGTTGTGAATGGTCTTGAGGGGTACATTCCACTCATGTTGGTGTCATCTATACTTTGTATGTTATCATCCTCCCCTTCTTGAAAAGGATTTGTCCTCGAATCCAAGGATTTACCTACAACACAAGGAGATAAATCACTAACATTGAAAACATTATGAACATTATACTTACTTGGCAAGTCAATCATGTAGGCATTGTCATTGATTCTCTTTAGTACTTTGAAAGATCCATCTCCTCTTGGGCTTAGCTTTCCTTTTCGAACATGTGGAAATCTCTCTTTTCGAAAATGTACCCACACCCAATCATTTGGGTTGAAGATCACTTCTTTTCTCCCAATATTCTTTTGAATAAACACCTTTGAATTGTTCTTTTAAATGGCCTCTTTAACCTTGGTATGAATGCTCATCATCTCCTTTGCCCTTTGCTTGGCATCTAGTCTCAAAACAACTTACTAGACAAAGGAGTCATGGTTAGTGGAAACAAAGGTTTAAAGCCATAACATGCCTCAAACGGTGACATTCCAATAGAAGAGTGGAAAGACCGATTATATGCAAATTCAATCAAGGGTAAGTGGTGTTCCCAAGTAGTTGGGGTTCCTCTAATCATGCATCCAAGCATTCTTCCAAGAGTCCTATTGACTACTTCAGTTTGCCCATCCATTTGAGGGTGGCAAGAAGTAGAGAACAAAAGTTTGGTACCAAGTGTACACCATAGACTCTTCCAAAAGTGACTAAGAAATTTTGAATCCCTATCACTAACAATGGTTTGAGGGACTCCATGCAATTTAAGAACATTGATGACAAATAAAGATGCTACATGGGATGCATCATCACATTTATGGCATGGAAAAAATGAGTCATTTTAGAAAATCTATCCACTACCATAAATATACTATCATGTCCTCTTTTAGACCTAGGAAGACCTAACACAAAATCCTTAGAGACATCCATCCATAGGCCACTAGGAGTAGGGAGAAGGGCATACTTACCTCGAGGCCAAGTCATGGATTTGGCATGCTTACAATTGAGACATTGTCCACAAATTAGCTCCACATCATGCTTCATCTTGGGCCAAAAGAATTGATCCTTTAGAATGTCAAGTGTTTTGGGTACCCCAAAGTGTCCCACCAAACCACCACTATGAGCCTCCTTGACAAGTAGTGTAACACCCGACATCTTAAAATACTACTACTATGCAAATGAACCATGACATGGCTTTTCAAATTAGCGCCAATTTTTAAAAGTGCTTGAATCTCAAATTAGAGGGCATATGTATGTCTAACGCTGAAGAGGGTCGAGTGTAAATAAGTTTTAAGTCAAATTGAGGAGATCACAACCTTAAATAAAGTGAGAGAAGTGAGGTGCTTATAGGACTTAGGAAGCCAGCAGGTGAGTCACCTACTTGCTTAGCTTAAATTTGCTAGCTAAATGGAGACGAGGTCTAACATCTAATTTGTCCAAATTTGATTATGAATAAAGTACGTGTTAAGGGTGTAACTTTAGCCCATGTTAGCATCATAAATGGACTATATTTTCAGCCCAAGAATAAGAGATACAGGACCCAAGTACAACAAAACTCACTTGGTGAATTGGGCCAAAACTAAGTAAGGAGAAAAGGGTTGGGCAGCCAAGGCCCAACCAATTTGAACCTAATAAGGCCCAAGTGAAAGGGGCAAGAAGCTGTATCACCAGCTTAATAAAGTAAGGACTTAGCCAAAGTCCCCCTTTAAAAAGGGTTTAAAACAACTCCCATAAGCCATTTTAACTTGAACAAAGAAAATCAGATTGTTTTGCATGTTCTCTCTCAACTCTTTCTTGACTTTACAAGCAACCAGAAGAGACTTTTAGGGTTCTTGGAGAAGCCCTACATCTTTAGGGTAAAGGTAAGTAAGAATACTCATATATTTTCTTATGTAAAACAAGAGGCTAAGCTGATTATACCTTTGCTGAAATTGTTGGACAACATGTGTTCCAAATGTTTTTGTACATTTTTCTTGTCTATTTGGAAGCTTTTCTCTTTTTGGTTGGATTGATTATGAAGGGAGGCTACTATTCTTAATGAGTATTGGTTCTATAATAATGTATAAAGGTTGCTGCACCATTTTTATAGTGTGGAAAAGTGAGTTCTTGTGTGATATCGTAATTGTGCTCGTAATAGGAACTTGTGGGCTGATTGATTGAGGACTATGGTCTCACGTCCTCCACCTATTTTTAGGACTGTTTTTGAACTGTTTTAGGACTAGTTTATGTGTATATATGGTGGGGACTGTTTGGTTAAAGTTGGAACAGGTTTGGAATTGTCGACGTCAAAATGTAGCGAAGGGATGTAACGTTATGCCGCCTATTTATATGTTGTGTAGAATTGCTATGTGATGAGTTTTTTAGGTCCAAAATTGTGATTTTAGTAGTTTTTGAAATCAACGTTTGATGTTAGTCAACATTCAGAGTTTGGAAGCTTAGATCAGAATTCTAACAGTTCCAATAGTTTTGAATGGTGAAACTAATACTAGAAATTGTCTCATCATAATTTATGGAGTTTCAGAGGGTAGTTTCAATATTTTGAGTTTTAAACTAGCTTTATTGACTTGATCATTAAATGTAATGAGAAGGCCTTGAAAGTAATTTCTGATGATTCTGTTGAGTCCAGATTGTTGTTTCTTGTATGCATACATATTAAGTTTGTGACATTCTAATTTCGGATGAGGTTCAAATACCTATCCGAGTTTGGTTGAATCTGTGTGTTTTGCTGGTACAGTGATACTCTCTTCTCCGCTTTCATAGAGGAGCCTCCATATTTACTGAGGTCTCTAGGATTTCACACTCCTCAATTGCAGGATGGGCTCCATGTTCGCGTAACATTTTATGTGCATGGACAGTTTTAAACTCGAGAAACGCCTTTTTTACTTTATTTTCGAACTTCTAAGCTTTTTGGGACAGTTATGAAAAAAACATTTTTGAATATTTGTGTTGGGTAAGTGTTTCTAATGCTAAACTAATCATTTTTCATGAGTTTTATCTTGATTTTATCCTTGATTTCAGGAAATTAATCACCAAAAATTTGGGGTTTTGGATTATGTTTTTCTAAATTTTAACCATTGATTTCTCATTCAATATAAGCTTCATTTTAATGGGATTTTTGCCCATGAACTCCATTTTTCGAGTAGAATAGGATTTTGAAATCAATTTCTAGATTTAAGCCTTTCAAATTTTAACCCTAATTTTGTCCATTTTGTCCCTAAGCCTAAAATATGTCAATATGGGTATCAAAATGTAGCTCTTGATGTGTAGTATCCAATTTTTATGGAGGGTGATCAATCTGTGGATCATTTGGAGGCTTAAGTTGACTAAAAGCTTGTCTAGGTGCGGCTTTGGCATCAAAGTAGGTTAAGCTAACCTTTTTGGGACTAGATTTGAGTTATTGATCTTGTCATGTGATAATTGTGAGATTTAGATGGATGATTGTGCAATTGAATTGTTGTGTTGAAATAATGATGGAAAGCGATTTCAGTTGGGTCGAATTGTTGTATAATCTTGATCTTATTAATGAACTGAGTTGAATTATGATGAATGGATGCGGACTTGAGATGGAACGTGACTAAATAGACCAAGGTCTGGTATAATTGATATTCTTGTATTGTTAGGCTGAGGTAAGTCCTGTATCATTGTTATATTTGTATATTTGGGACAAGTTTGGGTTCGGTATCATGGTCATGCATGCATAGTTGGGACAAGTTTGGGTTTGGTATCATGGTCATACATGCATAGTTGGGACAAGTTAGGTCCATAACTTTGATAGTTTTGCATACTTTGGACGAGTTAGGTATGATTTTGTTGACATTCTAGATTATTGATATATCTATGATGATCTAAAATATGATGATGCTTTGGGCATTTAGCTGTGACACTTGATATTATTCCTCTGGTGCATATGATCATTATGAGTTTTATGCCTTAGTATTCCAGTTGTAGTGCTATTTTACATATTTACATGGACAATTGTATTGCACTGTTGATTTACATCTAGTTTCTGTGGATTGTAATATCCCTTAACCCGGGTAGGAGGTAAGGGCATTACGATAAAGTTGGAACCACCCCTTTGACCTGGGCAGGAGGCAATTGTGAGACTTATATTTCTCATATCTTAACCATGAGCAGGTGGCAAGGACTTGGCATCATATTATTACTTAACCACGAACAAGTGGCAAGATTGTCTCATACTGATATTACTTGGCCACGGGAAGGTTGCAAGACAATAAAACCTTTTGTATTTGGCATGATTATTTGTGCATTATGCTTCTTCTTGTGGTTATAAGATATCAGGGTCCTTGAGGACATTTTAGCGCATTACTATGGTATATTACATTATCATTTTGTGCGAACCTTTTTGGATGTAGGTATAGGGTTCTTCATTGTTACATACTTGTTCAATTTATCTTACCCAGTCGGTTAAACATACTGGATACACTTCAGAGTACTCAGCCCTCCTTTGTTTCCTCTCTGCAGATCATGCATAGGGTACAGGACAACATAGTTGTTCCTTTCATCCGAGTGCTATCATTAGCATCTAGATCTCAGTAGTGAGGCTCAGACTCCGAGTCGTCGTAGCTCTTTGGATCCTCTTTTATTTATTTTCGCTTAGGCTATGTATCAGACATTATGAGATAGTATTGTACTTGCTTTTAAGACAATTTTATTTACTCTTCAGTACTATTTTAGATTCTCTCTGACTCATAGTACATACTACCATGTGTTTTTTGTTATTAGAGCTTTTTCTGTTCCTTTTCCTTTCCTTTCCTTTCCTTTTTGTCATATCTAGATTGTTCTGCTTATGGGTTTTTAAGACGAGGGTTCCCAGGAAACAACCTCTCTACTTTTATGAGGCAGTGGTTAGGTCTGCGTACATTCTACCCTCCCTAGACCCCACTTGTGGGATTCCATTGGGTACATTATTGTTGTTGTATTTGCGATCTATTTTGGGTTGTGACACAATCATTTACCTTGAACTCAAGATCTCTCCTTCTTATATCGAAATAAGACTTTTTTCTACTTTGAGCATCTTCCATCTCTCCTTTATCATCCTCACCTTCTCCAAAGCTTCCATAATCAAATCCGAACCTATCAAAGTCATTTATCCCACTTCAAACCACCCAACTGGGCATCTACAATGCCTTTGTCATGACCCGAACCTAGGGCCTATCTATGACATGGCTAATGTGACACCTGAAGAAACCCCATCTAAGCCTCTTGTTCATATCATTATCATACATAAGGTAAAATAAGCAAGCGGAACGCACATCATAAGAGTCACATTTCCCTTTAACGAGAATCACATCAACATGGTGTCCCAAAACATGCCTCTACATCATAGATCTTGGGAAGGGGGGGGGGGCAAACTGGACTTTACTAGCTCAACCTCAAGATTAGCAAAGTAGAAAAGTCTTAGAACAACATAATAAGCAACAAACATAGGGGCTTGTCGCCAAACCGTGGGAACTCACAAATCTTCAATAGCAAGTATCCAAAACCTAACCACAATAGTAAGGAGTAGAATTATCATCCACCCTTACATAGTGATATTAGGTAGGCAACATTATGCATTAGTACGTTGCAATATACTAAGTATGTAATAATCTAATGCATCAATAAACATCGTACATAATAAAATATGCATGGACATAAGCAATAGAGCAAGATATGCATGAGCAATGCAATATTTAAAATCATGTGTGAAAGCATCATAAAATATTTTATTTCCTTATAGACATACATATGAGGGAATAAGATCATAATCAATATTAATACCATGCAGACTATTAGAAAGAATCCTGATGTTCCCTCTACACCAAGCAAAAGAGGAGTCTACTTTGCCAAGATAGGCCAGATCCTTACCCTGTAGGCTTTATTCTAGCACTGTGAGAATCCGACATTTGACCCCACCCTTTAGGCTCTATCCTAGCACGGTGAATGTCCATTGTTAAAGATAAATGGATCCAATAGAACATCTTTAAGGCATATAAACATGAACATTATTCCAATGGTGGCACATAGTTATGGAACAATGAAATTCACCCATACCATCTTAGTGCTCAGTCATATACCATGGAATACATAATCATGCATGTACATAGACATCATCAAAATTAATACCTTTTTAAAATCATACTTTCATACTTTCATAGTCCATCTACAAAACATTTCATATAGTGTAGGTATATTCCCCGTCTTATCATCATCATCATAAACATTAGGGTCTTAAGTCACCCTCATCAGAATATCCTCATCATCATCATCATCAAAATATAATTTCATACTTAGAATCATGCTTCATAAAGATTATAGCTTTGTCGTAGGAAACCAGGGCCATTTGTCGATTCATGACCAATTTAGTTACAATCATGCAATTAGATGAAAATCATGTACGAATCATGCAATTTAATTCACATTGAGTCATTTGTAAAGGAACCCACATCAATTTAAAAAATCCCTGATCATCATATACTTCAAATCATATATGGGAAAATCATCAATTTTCATGCAATTAACTCAAATTCATAGTGGGATAGATCAGTACTCATCATCTCATTCATAATTGAAGAATTTGAGTATGGTTAGAGAAAATCCATATAATTTCATGATTGAATTAAGATAAAAAATTGAGAATTGAGAAGGAGCCCCAAAAAAGAAAGGATTCTATGGATAAATCTCACATACCTTAAATGGTAGACTTAGAAAGCTTTAAGAGAAATAGAAGATTTTGTTTCACTTGATCTTGAACAGAGTTTTTCTTGAAGGAGAAGAAAGTTTTTGAGAATTTATTTTAGACAGAGTATTTTCTTAGTGAGTGATTTGATGAATAATGGGTTAAATTGGGGGTTAAGGGCTATATAGGATAGGTGTAAGTCATAAAAACTGCCCAATTACTTTTTAAGTTGCTTAGGAATGTGTCCCAAATGACTTCACATGAAATTACAATAATTCATAAAATATTGAATAGTAGGGGACCCAAGGCGTGTAGAGGACTTGTTCTCTCGCAAGTCATTTTTTTGTGAAGCTCAATTTTCCCCTATTTTGACATATGAATATGTGTAGACCACTTTTGTACATAAGAGAACCTTTTCTGCTATGTGAACTAGGCGCATACTTTTCTGGAGTAGAAATTTCTTATTAAAAATAATACGATTGACCTATAGTTCGAGAGAGACCATTTTCCCACACAAGTTTGACTCATGAACAAGAATATAGCCTCGGATTTCCCAAAAGGATTATAAATAATTCAATATGCAAGGTATCATTCATAGGGTCATATGTAGGCATTTTGAGAGGTGTTACAATATTTCCTCCTTGGGAACATTCATTCTTGAATGAAATCAAGGTAAGACTGAGTACAATAGAGTATGTAACTCATATTTCATCATGAATGCAATGATGTAACTTTAAAATCATCTTGAGAAATTATTGTATGCATGCATGCAATGTGACATAGAGAGGTAGACTCTTAGAAGCTTGAAGGTATTGAGCATGAGTCACTAAGTACCTTAATCTTGAGTAAAAATAAAAATGTAAGGATATCGTTTCATCATATCTTCCTCCATTTCTGATGTTGCACTTTCAACTTGTTGGTTTCTCCACAAAATTTTGACAGATGAAACTTCCTTGTTTATCAATCTTTTAACTTACTGGTCCAAAATATCAACTGGAACACCCTCCTAGGTTAAATTGTTACATGTCATTCAAAGGTAGAATGATGTTTAGATCACCAATACAATTCATCAACATTGACATATGAAATACCGCATGAACCATAGACAACTCCAACTTGTAAGACATCATACCAATCCTCTTGAAGATCTTATAAGACCCTGCATACCTAGGGCTTGACTTGCCCTTCTTGCTAAATCATACAACACCTTTCGTATGAGATACAATGAGATGCACCCACTCATCCACATTGATTTCGACATCCCTCTTTCTAACATCCGAATATGACTTTTGGTGACTTTGAGATATTTTCAACCTTTCACATATGAGTCTCACTTTCTCCATAGCTCCAAGTACAAAATTGGGACCAATCAAAGATATCTCTCCTACTTCAATCCATCCTACAAGAGTCCTACATCTCCGCCCATATAATGCCTCAAAAGATGCTATGTCAATGCATGAATGATATCGATTGTTGTATGCCAATTAAATCAAAGGTAGATAATCAACCCAATTTCCTTTAAAGTCAAGTACACATGCCCTCAATATATCTTCCAATGTTTGAATTATTTATTTAGCTTGCCCATCCATTTGGAGATAAAATGCAGTGCTTAGATTTATCTTATTAACAAGACCCCTTTAAAAAGACCTCTAAAAGGGTAATGTGAATTGAGTACTACAATCTAAAATTATATATAAAGGCATACCGTGAAGTCTTACCAGTTTCTTGATAAAAATCTTGGCATAATCCTCTGCACTATAAAATGTCTTTAGCGGTATAAAATGGGCTGATTTTGACATTCTATCCCCAACCACCCATATAGAATCGAATTGCCTTTTAGTCTTTGGCAAACCCATAATGAAATCCATGTATATATCTTTCCATTTCCACACTGGAATACCAATGTCTTGGGCTAGATCTCCTGGTCATTCTTGTTCAACATATGTGTGCAATTTGGGTATTTCATGACAAACTTGCTATTATATTCATACCATTCCACCAACATACTTTCCTTAAATCTCCATACATTTTTGTGGATCCTGGGGGAACAGAATACGTGAGCTATGGGCTTTACTCAATATCATTTCTCTCAAGCCATCAGCATTTGGTACACATAAATGTCCTTGATAAAGAAGTACTCTATCTCCCCTTTGTGTGAAAACCTCAACCTTCTCATTAACAACCAATTTCTTTAACTCCACCAATGTTGAATCCATATCTTGGGATGCCTTAACCTTCCACATCAAAGACGACTCTGCTCTATTATGCACAAGAACATTACCAAAATATGAACAATACAATCTTAAACTAATATTCCAATTAGTGAACAACTTTTATAAATTCCTTTCTTCTATCCTCCTAATGAGTGACAATCCCTATCGGCATCCTACATAGGACATTAGCCACAACATTTGCCTTACCTGAGTGATGCAATACACACATATCATAATCTTAGAGAAAATCTAACCATCTCCTAGGTTCATGTACCTTTGGCTAAACACATATTGCAAGCTTTTATGGTCGGTAAATATAACAACATGCATGCCATAAAGATAGTGACACCATATTTTCAATGCAAACACAATAATCAACAACTCAAGATCATGGGTCGGTAACTCCTTTCATGAACCTTCAATTGCCTTGAAGCATAGACAATGACTTCACCATGTTGTATCAACAAACAACCAAAGCCCATACTTGAAGCATCACAATAAACAACAAGTCCATCAGAACCTTCCAATAATGTCAAGATAGGGACCGAAGTAAGACAATCTTTCAATTTTTGAAAACACATTTCACATTTATCCGACCATTAGAATTGCACATACTTTTGGGTCAATCTATTCAAAGGTGATGCAATAGAGGGGAATCCCTTCCACAAATCTCTTATAATAGTAATCGAAACTCAAGAAACTCCTAATCTCCAAAGGAAATAAGGTCCAGGATAATTTTTTACCACCTCTGTTTCCTTTGGATGAACCATAATACTATCACCGCACATAATATGGCCAAGAAACATGGCCTTCCTCAACCAATATTGACACTTGCTAAATTTGAAAAACAATTTCCGATAATCCATAGACATCCGAAGTGAACCATCCTTCTTCCTTACAAACAACATGGGAGCACACCATGGAGATATACTAGGCCTTATAAACCCTTTATCAAGCAAATCCCTCATTTTCTCCTTCAATGTCTTCAATTCTTCCAGGGCCATTTGATAAGAGGGAATAAAAATAGTGAAACAACTCCAAAAAGTGCCCAAAAATGTGCCTCAGAAGTGTCCAGAATCGTAATTTTTATATATCTCAAAATTCATGCTTGATATCGAAAATCCGACTTCATATTCTTGTTCGGGGGGGAAAATTAAGTGGGAAGTGGGTCTAACCCTAATTTAAGAGCAACCGTAGAAAAATTTGAAAATCGCAAAAATGTGATTTCTAGAGAGCTAGCGCGCCCTTGGTGCGACGAGCCAAGGGTGCGGCTCAGTGTATTTTTTTGTGTAGTTTTTCACTTCTGACCAAGGCTTTTGGGTGTTCGGTCTAAGCTTTCCCGTGCGTGAAAATACTTATCCATATTTCACCTTCATATCATACAAGACATTTCCCAATACTCTATTGAACCCTTAGACTAATATTTCTCTCAAAATTCAAGTGTCCAAATCTCTTCCAGATCTTAAGGAATTCATCCAAGCTTCAAGCCTCCATTCAAATCTTTTTTTTCAAGGAATTCTCCAAAGTCAATGTATGTGGGTTTTAACCATTGGATCCTTTCACCCATGGTGCCCAAGCTTCCTTTTTATCAAAATTGCATGATTTCAAGATAGTTTACTTATGGATCTTACTTATTATGAATTAGACAATGAACTATGTTGGGGTTTCATAAACTTGTGATTGTTTGAGCATTTTTTGAGCTACTAATCTATGGACTATTATTTGATTTGATGAAGGATTTTGATATATATTGCATGAGGGTATTACGAAGTGTTAGTGGGTGGTTTTACATTGGATTTTCTTGCATGATTTCACTCTTGAATTTCATGATCTTACACTAACACTACACACCCACCAAGTGTTTGATAAAATGTCCGATTTTGGATTCTCGAACTATTAATGATTCATTGCATGACCTATGTTTGAGTGACTCTATGATGATGAAAGGAAGGTATTTAATGATGGTTTCATGAAAAGTATCAATTGTGATAAAAGTTGACAAATTGCCTAGTTCGGGGGGTAGTAGGCCTGAACTACCACATTGAGGGGTATATACCTCATTCGCCTAGCTCGGGGGTGGTAGGTCCGTGCTACCATATTGAGGGGTATATACCTCATTCGCCTAGCTTGGGGGGCAGTAGGCCCATGCTACCACATTAGGGGTATATACCTCGATTGCCTCACCACGGAGGTAGTAGGACTTGGTTATGTAAAGATAGTCACCTCTTTCACATGTAATAAGTTCTATATAAGCATGTTTTACTTCAAGTATCATTCATTCATATCATATTGCTAATATGCTATCTCTTGCTTACGATATTGCATTTTGCCATGTGCCTATCTCTTGTTGCATTGCATTCTATATACTTAGTACATTCAAACATACTAATGCATACTTTATGCCTACATGATGTTACCGTGTAGGAACCAGAGAACAGATTGAATATCCTCTTCCTCGTGGCTAGTACGATTTCTCTTAAACTTAGTAGGTGAGTCCTCAATTCCGGGGATAATGACCTTGATCTTATGATATTTATTAAGACTATCTTTCCTTTATTGTATACTTATGACTATGAGGGTGAGCCTGGTTGCTTGTCTTGGCCCTCGCTCCTATCTATGTAGTAGAGGTGTTGTTGGACAAGTTATACAATTATGTTATGAGTCTTGACTCTCTAGATTGAATGATGTCTCATGTTATAAAAGGTTTCCCCTAGCCCCTTTTGCCCTTATTGTTACTCCTATTTATGTTATTTAATTGCTTCCGTAACTAATGATGTGTAAAGATATGTTAAGAGGCTTGTTTGGGGTTCCTTCGGGTTCCCCATTCACCGTGTCACGTCTACGCCCTTGGCTTGGGTCGTGCCAAGCTTGGTATCAGAGCACTAGGTTGTTAATGGTCCTCGGCATCCAACACACGCATTGATTAGAGTCTTATTCATGGTTGTGTTGGGTACCACAAACTCTGAGTAAGAGGCTATGAGACGTTTTAGGAAATATCTTCCTTCTTCTTAATCTATGTCGTGCTATAGGAGATAAGGTAAGGTTTTTCCCCCCTAAAAATTATTCTTTGCTATACTAGATCATGCCTAAAGCGAGAGGAAAAAGAGCCTGCACACCCGAGGAACAACCAACTCATGGTGAGCTCCAGGATGCTCTCACTTGGCTAGCTCAAGTTGTGGCTAATCAGGTCAATCAAGGGGCCCAAGCCCCTCGTGCTCCCATTCCAGCATCTCGAGTGAGGGACTTCATGAGGATGAACCCACCGAAGTTCAATAGGTCTAAAGTGGATGAGGACTCTTAAGAATTCATTGATGAGGTTTACAAAATATTGGCTATTATGGGTGTTAGAGCATAAGAGAAGGCAGAGTTGGCGGCTTACCAACTCAAAGGGGTAGCATAAATATAGTTTAATCAATGGAAGGAGGAGAAGTGGAACAATAATATGGTTCTATGAGAGGAGTTTAAGATGGTTTTTCTTAATCAGTTCTTCCCTCTTGAGCTAAGGGAGACAAAAATGGTGGAGTTTATGAATTTGAACCAAGGATCCATGTGTGTGAGGGATTATGCCCTCAAGTTCAACCAACTCTCAAAATATGCTCCACGCTTGGTTGCCTACCCAAGGTCTAGAATGAACAAGTTCGTGATAGGTGTATCCGATTTGGTGAATGAGGAATGTTGTCCGCTATGTTGATTAGTGACATGGATTTGTCTTGTTGATGACTTATGCCAAACAAATGGAGGGGGAGAAATTGAGGAAGAGAAAGGAGAATGAGGCCAAGCGGGCCCATTTTAAGGGAAGGTTCTAATGTCCTAAAGGTGTCTGATTTCATCAAGGCCAAGGGTCTTTTAATGCTACTAGAGGAAGGCTTGCCAATGACATCCCAAGGGACCAAGGTGATAGGGGTGTGGATCCTAATGCTATGTGTCCAAAATATGGTAAGGGTCATAGTGGCCCATGCTTGAGGTATACCAATACTAGTTATGGTTGTGGGAAAATGGGACATAAGATGCCGGATTGCCCTCATAACCGGAATAAAGGTAAGGATGTTCATCCTCAAGGTCGTGGTGCTAATGCGGTTCCTTTGGGGAGGGGTGGTCAATAAGGTGGAACCCCAAGGCACAATCGGTTCTATGTACTCCAAGGGAGGCAAGGGGTTGAAGAGGTTCTTGATGTCATTATCGGTATGTTAAAAGTCTTTGATTTTGATGTGTATGCATTGATTGATCCGGGTGCCACTCTTTCTTTTGTTACCCCCTTTGTTGCCAAAAAGCTTCATGTTGAGCCGTAATTGTTGTGTGAGTCTTATGAGGTGTCAAGTCCTACTGGTGCATCTATTGTAGTTAGAAAAGTTTATAGAAATTTTCCCGTTTGTATTTTGCATAAATTTTTGCCATATGACTTTGTTGAGTTGGATATGTTAGATTTTGACATTATTCTCGGGATAGATTGGCTGATGCATACTATGCCTCTATTGATTGTAGGACCCGTAGGGTCAAATTCTAATTCCCTAATGAATCCGTTCTTGAGTGGGAGAGTTATGATGTGGTGGTCAAGGGTAGATTTATCTCTTGTATTAAAGCTCATAAGTTGATCTCTAAGAGGTGTCATTATCATCTTGTCAGGGTAAGGAATGTTGAGTCCAAGGCCCTTCCTGTTGAGTCGATTCCGGTAGTAAATGAGTTCCCAGATGTCTTCCCAAGTGACCTTCCTGGTGTTCCTCTGGAAAGGGAAATAGACTTTGGCATAGACCTCCTTCCCGATACTCAGCCCATTTTTATTCCCCCTTACCGTATGGCCGCAATGGAGTTAAAAGAGTCGAAGGAGCAATTGAGGGATTTGTTGGAGAAGGATTTTATTAGGCCTAGCTAATTACCTTGGGGTGCACTTGTGTTATTTGTGAAGAAGAAAGATGGGTCTTTTAGGATGTGTATTGACTATCGGCAACTCAATAGGGTCACCATAAAGAATAAGTATCCTCTTCCAAGGATTGATGATTTGTTTGAC
>JAABOM020010425.1:0-19623 GCA_011800125.2 Solanum clarkiae | reverse complement strand
ACCATCCACCAATACTTGGTAATACCCTCATGCAATATACATCAAAACCATTCATCAAATCTCAAGATAGATCATAGATTCATAGCTAGATGCTTAAACAATCACACTTTTGTGAAACTCCAACATAGTTCATAGTCAAATTCATAATAAGTAAGACTCATAAGAAAATCAACTTAGAAACATGCAATTTAAGTAAAAAAGGAAGATTAGGCATCATGGGTGAAAGGACCTAATGGTTGAAACCCACATGCCTTAACTTTGGAGATTTCCTTGAAGAAGATTTGAATGGAGACATGAAGCTTGAAAGAAATCCTTAGATTCGCAATGAGATTTGACTCTTGAATTTTGAGTGAATTACGTGTCTTAGTGTTAGAGAGGGTTTTGGAATGTCTTGAACGATATGAGGTTGAAAATGACTAACCATAGCTGTTTTTACGTATGGGTACGCTTAGGCCCAAGACCCAAAGGCCTTGGACCGGAATAAAAAAAACTGGGCAAATTTAACACTGAGGCGCGCCCCTAGAGCGTCGCGACTGGGGCGTGAAATCCTCTCTAGAAATCGCCACTTTGGATTTTCAAATTTTGATACATTTGCTCTAAAATTGGGGTTAGATTCATTTCCCACTCAATTTTACCCACTAAACAAGAATATGTCAGATTTTTTATATCACGCACAGATTTTGAGATATATGAAATTACGACTCTAGGTACTTTCGAGGAACATTTTCGGGCACTTTTTGGGGTCGTTTCAATATCTCCCCTCTTGGAAACATTCGTCCACAAATGTCAAAGAAGCGTATATAAGAAGAGTAATTATGAAGAAATCATCCCCAACAAGAATGCAACAATGCACTTAAACACCGCTTTCAAAAATCTCAACATAAATGTCAAAATCGCCATGAACTTGTCAACATAAACATGAATGCATGCAAATGACATAGGTCATGAAATATAAGACTTGAAATCATAAAAAGGACTTGACATGCTATCACAAGCTTGAATAGAATGAAAGAGGTATGGATATTGCTTCGCCGTGCCTGCTCCAGCTTCTCGAAAGACATTTTCGACTTGGCAATTCTTCCAAAGGGCCTTGACGAGCACTACATCCTTATTAATCAACTTTTCCATCCATTCATCCAATATCCCCATCGAGACCTTCCCCTAGGCCAACTTATCCTCCACAACACCCAAAACCTCAAAGAGTTTTATAGCACTTGAGTCACCACACCCCACCTTAACATGGATACATGGAAAATCGGATGAACCACATTCATACCCATAGACAACTCTAATCCATATGCAACCTTATCAATTTCTCCTGCAAAGCCTATAAGAACCTTCAAACCTTAACCCAATTTCCAACCTTTAACACACATAGTCCACTTTGGCACCAAAACCACCATCTCCCTCTTGGGAGAAACCTCCACTCCACCATCTCTCACCAAGACCTCCAACTCTGTCAAGATGGAAATCAAGGCCTTGCTTAACTAGACCTCTTCAACTAAAGAAAATTCGGAACCGTCAAAACCACTACACACCATCCTCAACTTCACCCAACCTCATTCCCAACCTAGTCAACCGATGTACTTTTCCAACCACCCTTTTGTCACCCCAAAGACTCCCACTTCCCATAATTAGCAAGCAACCTCACCTCCTTCGAAATTCACAACATCACCCTCAAATGATTCACAAACTCTTCCTCACTTCCGGAAACAAACTGACATATAATCACCAAGGACTACCACAAACATAACAAGGTATGGATTAAAGACCCGATTCATGAGACCTATAGACATAGCCGGTGTACTAGCCACACCAAAAGACACTACGCCAAATTCAAAATATCGAAAGGACATCAAGGACTCATTGACCACCGGGATCGACTCAACAGGAAGAACCTTAGAGTCAAGATTTCCACTCTTACAAGATGATAAATTCAACCCTTAAGATCAACTAGACCTTAAGACAATAAATGAACCTACCTCATTACTACCACTCAAGGACGGGTTTAACAGGGAATCATAATTTAACTCTACGGGCCATATAATCAATGGAGATACGATATGCATGCAACTAATCCACCCCAAGAATGACATCAAAATCCACCACATCAAATCCAATAAGTCACAAGGCAAGACCTAATGCAAAATGAACGTCGGAACAATACCTATAAACTTTCCAGCAACAATAGGCTCAACAAGGGGTAGACACCAAAAAGTCCACATAACAACTCGGGACACACATGAAGCCCACTAGTAACAAAAGGAATAATGAAAGGAATAATGGAACCCGGATCCATCAAAATCAAAACCTTCGACTTATTTGTGGAGTACCATGCCAAGCCTATTGACTCCTAGAGGGGTATGGTTGAGAATGTCGACGACCATCCTTATGGTGTTTAGGGACCCATGGACAATGTCTCATCTTATGATCCATCCCACCACATCCAAAACACGTACCCAAATAGGCTAAGCAATCTCCCAAGTGGTACCTTCCACACTTATTGCATGTAGGAGGAGCTTATCCACCAACGCCTTCACCTTGATACTTGGGGCTGGCCACCCCATCCTTCTCAATGCTCTTGCTTAGGGCATTGTCGGACTCTTGATCTTGGAAGCTACCATCAAATTGAGCAATGTTGGATCCCTCACTTCTCCTCTTTTTAAGCTTATCCTCCTCAAGTTGTTCGACATATGTCATGAGGTGGGACAAATCCATATCACTTATCAACATAGCGGCTCGACACTCCTCATTCACCAAATTGGATACACCCATTACAAACTTGTTCATCCTTGACCGCGGATCGACAACCAATCACTACTATAGATCAGACTTTTCAAGATAATTATTTAGTGGAAATTAATTAATTCCACTAATTAATTTTTTTAGCTGAAATATTAGCGCCAAATGAGTAATAGCCTCTAAAAGGATATCTTTTAATGGCAATTAAAATAAGTTGCCAGCAAAAGTCATTAATTATAACACAATTTCCATCCTTTTACTTTTCCCTCCAAATTTTTCTACTAGAATTAACAATTCCCTCCAATTATATCAATAAGAAAATAAATGTTTTTTAGGAAAGACCCTATTTTTTACTTAACCATCAGATTCTTTAGGTAAGCCTCTCCCTCAATGCATTCACTACTCGCTAAAGCTCATCCCTTCGCTCAGGCTCCAACTCAAGTTCAAGCTCAAGCTCATCCTTTGAATCATACGCTTGATTCTCCAGGTTCTCAAATATTTTTACGCAGGTGATTTCATAAATCCCTTGAATCAAGTGCAGCAGTTGATTTCATAAATCCCTTGAATATTGTGCGCCTAAAATAGATTGAAATCTCTCATGCCCTAATTCTCCAGGTTCTCAAATTATTTTGCCTAATTCCGAAAGTTTTGGTGCTTCAAAGCTTCTTGCCCTAATTTAATTCACTGTTGAAATTTCTGAGAAAATAATTCAGTGCAACAGTTGACTTCATAAAGCTTCATCATATAGAAATAATTTTGTTTGAATAGAGTTTACGAGGTAGAAGATTCATCTGAGTTCAAAGCTTCTTGTGTTGTGAGTTTTTTATTTTCTTGTGTTACCAGGTAAAAGATACAATTTTCTTGAATCATACGATTTGATTCCAGTGGTCCAATATTGTGGGGTTGAAGGAAAATTACACAAATGATGAACCAGGAACCTTGGATATAGTGGCAGGGGTATTAGCAGTTTTCTTATTTTTATTCTCTTTATGGGATTTTTCATGAACTGCATTAGTATAATAGGCTCCAACTTTGCTCCTTTTTAACCCTAGTTGATGAGGGTGCTATAGATCCCTGTATTGCACCAGGCAAGGCAACCACTTTTTAAGGAGATATCAACCTAGAAAACACACACTTTGTCAAGCAACTTCAGATTTTACTGACGAACAGGCTAGCATACACGGCTCTCTTTGGTTATAAACCAACTTCAACAATGACAAGGAAGGACTTTGTTGGTAATTTGTTGCTGAATCTTCCTAGGATAGCATCATTGCCCCACTTTTTGTTCGTCTGCGATGATGCTGCAGGTAACCAGGCTAGATAGTCTTTACACAAGTCTAAATTAGGTAAATATTAAAAAGGATGGTAGTAGTCTCTTGTATATATTAATACTATGTTAGCAATGGTAATGTGTTCAATTTAGGATTTGGAACTTTGATGTATTATTATAGAACTATTCATGTTTGGAATTAGATTGTTTTCGTGCTTTTGTACTGAAGTTAGTGTTGTGCATGTTTTCCAATGCTTTCCTGTTTGTCACTACTGCATTATTTTTCCAATTATAAAATTATTCTTAACATTATGTTCAGATCTTGCCCAGTGATATAGGATAAAACATGAGAATCAGAGAACCATGGGACAGGATTTAACGTGCACCAGGAAAAAACCAAATACTGGGACAGTTTTGAGCTTCCCTGTAGTTTATTTCAGGATAAGTTGTGTTGAGATTGTAGTGTTACTTTTTATCTCACATTGAGGATGAGATAACTTGTTTCCAAACAAATGAGCTTTTAATGTACTAGTGGTGAAGCTTCCTTGAAACCAACTATTGGGTTAGTCCACTTTATTCATGCTTGTTATTTGCTTTATTGATGTTTTTTTTTTTTTTGAAAACTACTACTTTTTGGATTTGGGGTATGATGGAATAAAGCAAAATGACTCTTTAAACTGTCTGCACTTCTTTCAATTGTGAAGTAGCAGTTAGTCAATGCAACTTTCGACGCTCATCATGGGTCATCCGGAAGCAGTCGCGCTATGTTTTTAAACATAGAGGTTAGGCTGTGTACATCCGACCCCCCTTTACCCCGCAATGGGCGGGAGCCTTTGAGGCATTGGGGTAACGTTGTTGTTGTTAATTCAGAATGATAATATTGATCTTCTGATTGTTACCATGGCAATGTTTAGTAGTACCTTTGATTTTGAAAACAAAAAAGTACTGATCAGATATAAAGTGTTTTGTTAGCTTAATTCAACGGTTATGTCTTCTCTATGATTGTTTTGCTGAAAATTCTGTTACGTATGACTCCTCTTATCCTATGTACGATATGGTTGTTTCATCCTTCCCTTCTTCCGTCCCGAGTCACCGCCATCGAATTTCTATGGCAGTTTTATTGAGGAGTTCAACAATCGTGTTGATATTTTCTATTTCGATAAACATACCTTAATCGTTAAGCTTGTCCTGAATCTCTCTTTGGAACACCCTTATCCACCTATGAAGCTCATGTTCCATACTAAAACTTCTACTTCTCTCAAATCCAAAGACATTCTTGCCTCTTCCGGTGACTACCTCTGTCTTTAGGAAGTTGGTGATACTTCTATTGAACCCCTTTTCACTCTCAGTAACAATAAAACTAGTGAATATTGTGCCCTTTGACCTCTTTTGATTGAATGGGGTGGAGCCAAGAAGAATTGGCAGTTTCAGTATAGACACTACTTGTACAATCTGGGATGTTGAAAAAGGGGATGTCGAAACCCAATTGATAGTCCATGACAAAGAGGTTTATGATATAGCTTGGGGTAAAGCTGGGGTTTTTGCTTCAGATTCTGTTGATGGGTCGGTTAGGATTTTTGATTTGAGGGATAAGGAACATTCGAGGGGAGTCCAAAATCAGACACTCCATTTTTGAGGTTGGCTTGGAACAAGAAAGATTTGAGATGCATGGCTACCATACTGATGTATAGCAACAAGGTTGTGATTTTAGATATTAGGTCTCCAGCCATGCCTGTGGCTGAGTTGGAAAGGCATCAGGCGAGTGTCAATGCTATTGCTTGGGCTCCATAGAGTTGTAGACATATTTGTTCTGCTGGGGATGACGATCAAGCACTCATTTGGGAGTTGACAACTATTACAGGGCCTAATCGGATTGATCCTATGTCAATGTACTCTGCTGGAGCTGAGATTAATCAAATTCAGTGGTCTGCTGCACAACGTGATTGGATTGTCATTAGGGTTTCTAACAAGTTGCAGCTGCTTAAATTATAAGGTGATTGGATGATTGAATTTTATCTGTAAGATAACAACTACTACTACTTTAGTATGTCTTTGAATCCATGGCGGAAAGGGGTTGGAACTTAGATGTTGTTGTGCTTCCTTTTTGGACTGCTTTAGCATGTTATACATTTAGATAGTTACAACTTATCATGTGTGGCAAAAGAAGAGAACAGGAAAAGCTGATCAGTAATTCTGAGCTGATTCTTGCTTGTGGTAGTTAAATGTATTAATAAATTATTGAATGAAGTTTAGTATGCCTTTTAATCTGTGGTGGAGGGGCTTGGTGCTTAGATGTTATTGTGTGTCCCTTTTGGACTGCTTAACCATGTTATACATCTAGATAGTTACAACTCATTGCGTTTGGCGATAGAACAAAACAGGAACACTGATTTAGCAATTCTGAGATTCTGCTGATCCTTGCTTGTGGTAGATAATGTATTAATTGGTTATTGAACGAAGGATGCCTGTCTATATGGTTTCACTTATTGATGTAGTTCCTTATCGCGAATAGAAATAAAATTTGATTTGTATCTGTTGAGTTAGGGAAATCAACTCGTGTTGTGATGTAAAATGTGAAATTTAAGTTATAGAAACTAGAAGCACAGTTGAACTATCTACTAGTTAATGTAACTTCTTAACCAATTGTGTTAGATCAGGAGATATATATGCCTTTGCTTATGCTCTAGAAAATTCTATTTGAAATATCTTTGCATGACTTCTTTTATTAAGTAATACGGCTTTAAATGATATTAGTGAAAATTGTGATTCAACATTATGAATAGAAGAATAGAGGCAGTACATGTTTGGAATCATGATGTCAGCATTGTTTTCTGGGGACCCCTGGCTTTTTATATTTTTATGGATCAGTGGCAACCTATTGGTGGCAAATTCAACATGCTTTGGATTTTAAACTCAACTTATATTTCTAAATTATTGTTACTCTAGGACAATTTGCGCATCTGATATTGTAAAGAGGGCTGAACATTTTAGTATTTCGTGTTGTTCCATTTCTTCAGTTATTGTATTATTTTTCGTTACTATTGTTCTCTTCTGCATTGCTTCTTTGGCATTGTATTTTCACTTCTTTTATATGTTTTACTTGAGTCGAGGTTCTTCTGCTTGTGGGTTTTTGAGACGAGGGTTCCTAGAAAATAGCCCCTCTACCTCTATGAGGTAGTGATAAGGTCTGCGTACATTCTACCCTTCCAAGACCCCACTTGAGGGATTCCACTAGGTATGTTGTTGTTGTTGTTGCTCCATTTTCTGCTACCTAGCAAATCTTTGGTTTGTTTCTAAATCTGTTTGAGGTATAGTGAGTAATTACAAATTATACAAAACAGGCCTCGGAGTGTACACAAGGAAAAGGATGAGTAAGGGAATGAAAGCAATATATTGGATGTTTTCCTTGTTACATTCTGTGGACCATTTGGTGTGAAAGGAATAAGAGATGGTTTTGAGGGAAAGAGTGAGGCTATACAATTTATTTTTTGATAAAGGAGGTTTTACAATTCATAAAGTACAGATACTTAACAGTTTTTTCTTTTTGGCGTAAAATGCAGTAAATGAGTCTAGCTCTCTTTAGGCTCTGGCCTTAAAGTGCTAGAGGAGTTTGTAATTTAAGTTACATGTAGCTTAGCACCTGCTTGATGTTGTTTGCGTCAATATAATTCTTATCCAAAAAAAAAAAGAAAAGTAGCATCAAGTGATGACAATATCCTCTTGATCTACTTTATGCTTTTCTGATTGGAAAAGATTTGATATGATGGGGAAGATTCTTAATGTGACTCTCAAGATATGAATTAGAATATGGTTGTTGATCATTTCATTGAATCAGGTGCTTGTACAAACCACCATTGGAAGTAGATGAACAGCTTAGCCAATGAGTGGCCACATAACACTGATGGCAATAAAGAATGCTAAGAGTATATTGGTGTGAGCATAGGAACTTCTATTCCAGTACCAGATTGATATTGTACTGAGAATTGTTAAGGAAGAAAGGTAAGAGGAGAGATGAAAAATGGGATGAAGGGAGAAGAATAGCAAGGAAAGAAAGAGAGAAAGGAGAGGGGGGAAAAGTAGGAGGAGGAAATGGAGGGATAAGAAACAGAGAATTGTTCTATTTATTGATAAAAATAATAATAATAGTTTGAGCATAAAAACCTGTTTACAAAGAGGTATACCAAAGAGTGGAGACCTACGAAAAGATATGGTTCTTTACAAAGACAGAAATAGTAATCTAGTAAATCATAACAATAAACATCATTCAAGTAATTTAAGTAAAGAATATGAAGGTCATATATATATGATGGAGAATTTTAAAGAAATGAAACTCATTGAAACTACTAGAGCTCCATTCCTAACAAGAAAGAATTAAGACTAAGTAAATTTTTATATATATAAGATATATTTTTTTTATTTCTAACTAGTAAAAGAGGATAAGTAATATCACGTGATAAGTGTATCATCACATCACTACATTAATATGATACTGGGAATTCTGTTTGTACAGATTTTTATTTCCAAAAACTATTCCTTGATTTTTTTTCACTAAGAGATATAAGTGTTAACAGGGATGCTTATTCGCTGTATGACCTCAGCATATACAAAGATACCATGAATATGTTAATATCTATAAGGTACTTTTTTCATCATTGTTATTTTACTAGTTAATATCCTATTTATTCTTTCTGAGAATTAGACAGAAGACCCCCCCTTGGGTTTTGGATGGGGGTAGGGTGAGGGTGGGCGTGGGGGGGGGGTGGGCGTGAGACTAAAATAGATAATTTCTCCATAATTAGCTGAAGTGAAGCTCCAAATATCGTCATTATGTTTTATATCTGCCACACTTCTCAGCAATCTAGCAGTAAATATTCTCTCATTATCTCACTCTGTATGCATTTATTTTCAGGGAAAACGAGAAAGAGAGATTTGATTGGTGGAAGGATTTCTTGGAACGTCAAGCGGGAGTTTGCTGAGTTGCCCATACATGGGATATTTGCAGAGAAAAGTTCTGCTAATCCTAGTGCTGAATCAATTGCTCAGGAGGTAAGTAGTGATGCACAAAATGGAGAAGAAGGTAAACCTAAATGCATAACAGAGAAGGATGATACATTTATCTTTGTAGAGAGGAAAATTTGTCAGGGCCAAATATGGATGGGAGTTAGACCATCTCTACATGTTGTTGAGGATATGATGAGCACTCGTGTAAAAAAGAAAGTAAACTTAGCCAAACAGGAGCAAGATTTTGGTCCACGGAAGCCCCTTCCTGCAATTGAAGAGTCTAGACCTACAAAAGGAGTATCAAAAGAGAACTCAGAAGATGAGTTTTATTATATGGAAAGATCAGAATCCTAAGACAAATCTGAATTAGATTCTATGCAAGACATCCCTTTAAATGATGTTGTTAGCCTATTCTCTTATACTAGTCAAGAGTCTTTGTCTCTTTGGAAAGAAGAATTAGAGTGTCGTGTTCAGGGTGGAGTACCTATGGTTCTCAAGGGAGAGGCACATATAATCTTTTAAAATTTCCTTATGATTGTGTTCTTTAAAGTTATATGAGTTCATGCACTATCTTTATTCACGTAAGCTTAATATTGGAATATCAAGTTTGGCAAGCCTTTGTGGGTGTGAGGGCACGCAGAGTGGAGACCTATTTTCAAGATTCTCTTGCGTTAGGATCTAGGTCTGGTAATAATAATAGTGTGGAATCTGAAGACTATGGAAGTTCTGTTGATGCATGCATGGACTCTGTATATATACCTGAGAAATGGAGAGGGCAGATTGAGAAGGTCATTGAATGTGCTTTATGTCTACTATTCTTTTGAGTACCTTTTGTATTCTATGCTACTGCTAGTTTGTCCGTTCTGAGTCCAATCTTATCTTGTTGTTTTACTGCAGGATCTACCATGGACATTTCCTGGACATCTTGCTCTAGATGAGGACGGAAGAAGTGTTTTAAGGCGTTTACTTAATGCCTATGCTCGACACAATCCCTCAGTTGGCTATTGTCAGGTATTTAGTTAGCATATTGACGTTATATTTACTCGTCTTTTTCTCCTTTTTCTTCCCTCGGTATTTTGAAAATTGCTGGAAAGATAGTCGTGTTTGTTAAGATCCTTGAAATTCTATTTGACCATGAGGCCAGAAGAAAATTAGGTTACCAACATTGCAAGTTTGTTGTTGATTCAGTTTTGACATTTATTTTACCATAAACAAGATTGTGTTTATGGAGGATAAAAAAAATTAGTACTAATAGTTCTTTAATCATCTTCTTGATAAGGTAAGAAAATTTTACATTTTCAAAAGGGATAAGGTAAGGTAATAATTATGCAAGTATGAAGGAGGTCCAAAAATAGCACAGATTGTTAAGGTCCTGTGTAGCCAGAGACTCAAATAGATATTGTATCTGATGTACTATTTACAATTTTTCCTTCAATCAAAACACTAATTTTTGGACAACTGAATTTGACATGTATAAAAAGTATCCTTTCTTCCTTCAAAGCATCCACAGTGTCTCTGCGATACAGATAGGGATACATCTTGTATTGCCTCTTCTTGACAGAAGTTGTGTCTGTCGACCACATAATAAACCTCTAAAAGTTTGTGGCATTTTCCAATGAAAACCCACAGACATCAAAGAAAACCCCCTAAATCTGCCAAGTTTAATAGCAATGTGAGTGTCAGTAATCTACTGTTTTAGAGGAATTCTCATAAAGAAAGCATCTACAGCATAGGTGCAAACCTCTCTTCTGAAAGTCTTTCTTGAGTTAAACATGTACTATATGTGCTTCTAGTCAACTAAAACATGCCACCTTAGGTGGTGCTTGGTCTTCCTAAGCATCTTCCCTGGACAAAGCTTATCAAACACACCAGATTCTCCCTTGTTGCATTTTGTAATAATTACTCTTTAATGATCTATTTCCAGATGATTCAATTGGTGAAGTTTGTATTAATGCACGGGTATATCCTGTGTTTTACTTGCTATTACAACTATTTTTAGTTAATTTTTTTAAGATAAGGTCGACAATTTTACTAAAGGGGAATTCCTTGTATTCAAGTATTATACCAAAAATAGTATTTATATAATTAGGAATCTCAAAGATGCACCAAAAAGAAGCTAGAATCACGAGGATACTCATCACTTGTACACAATCTTTCTTGATCCCTTCAGATGCTCTCATATTTCTATTGTTAATTGAAACTAGGCTACGCTCTGTGATCGTATACCCAACTCAATAAGTATAGAACTTTTAAAGGCTATATAAATATTATTAAACTATGTATATCTGATATGCAATTGTTTAAAGCAATTTCAACAGTATGTTTAAACTTTGATGCTGAGTTAAGAAGTATAATACTTGTGGATATTGAGATATACTGTTCACTTGATTGAGTATTTATATTTGGTACATAAAATTTATAGGGGTTTTGTTGGAAAACATACTATTGTATGCTCAGAAAATCAAAGATAATTATTAATAGGTCCACCTTTGTCTTCTTTTTTTCCTCAGTTGCTACTTTACACTAGTTCAATGATTTCTTGCTTGTATTAAAGTTGCTTGATATATGATATACTACTGAACTCGTGATAATTTTATCCATTATATTTCATCTTTTGATATATTTATTTTATTATTTTAGGTCATACAATTTGATGTTCGAAATTTTCTCCTATGGAATATTTCAATACGATGAACAATTGATGAAATTCTTTGAAGACATTATTTTATTAGATTGGTTATATAACGATATTATGTATTTCTTTCAAATAGTATAAGTTTATTTTTTAAATTGTGATACTATAGTTGTTTGGATTAATACTTGCTTTGTTTGCTGAGATTTTATGAGATATATTTTATTTTATGAATTAATATTATATATAAGTTAGCATTTGACAAACTCTGATGCTTATATTAGGGTTCCTTTTTCTATCAATTTTGTTGGATTTACTAGTTAAATACTTATCAACAAAAGTGTAAACTACATAATTTATGAATGAGTGTAGTAATTATTAATGATGGCTATGCCTTCGCTCATTAATTTAGTGTCAAATTAAGTTGATTTACTAGCCAAAAGCATTTGACATTACAAAAGTATAATTAGACATTTCAAATGTGATTTAAAAAATATCTTAATTGCCGCTAAAACTAATGCATTTTAGCAGCAATTTAGTCTAATTTACTAGCTATAAAAATGGATGCTACGCGGGCATAACTAACTTTTTGGACACTATTTTGCAGTCATTTTAATTGCCGCAATCAATTACTACTAAAATAAATTTGTTTTAACAGAAATTTAATTGAATATACCGCCTATAAATATGGACACTATACGAACACGTCTAACTACCTTAGATTGGATTTAGCAACAACCTTAATTGTCGTAACCAATTGTCGCAAAATTGAGTGAGTATTAGTGGCAATTGAGCTAGCTTTACCATCATTTGCCATAATGGCTGCAAAACCTTTTACCAACCCTCGATACAGTGGCCAAAGTTCATTGGCTGGTAAAGGTTATAATGGCAATTATTATGGCCGCTAATATAATTTTTAATTTCCATTAAATCCTCTTTTTGTTTTAGTGAATTGTGGAGCATACTTGGAGAGTTGGTTGACTTGAGGACATACTCCCTCACACTCATGAATCCTTGCTTTAAATTTATAAATTCCATCATTTTGGCCTCCTTTACCTCAAGAGGGAAGAATCGATTGAGAAATGTCACCCTAAACTCCTCCCTAGAAATAGCATCATGACTTTCCCTTTCCACCTTCCATTGCACAAACCAAATTTAAGCCACCCCTTTTAGTTGGTACGCCGCCAACTCCGCCTTCTCCTCTGAATTCATCCCCATGACAGATAACATCTTGTACACCTCATCAATGAACTTTTGGGGACCCTCATCCACCTTAGACCCATAGAACTCTGGTGGATTCATTCTAGCAAAGTCCCTTACTCTCGAGGCTGGAGTATTTGCATGAGGAGCTTAGGCCCCTTGGTTGATTTGATTAGTCACGGCATGAGCCAACATTGTAAGAGCATCCCAGAATTCTTCATGAGCCACTCCTCCATCTTGAGGAGATTGCAGAGCAGGAGGAGCTGGTTGCTCCTCGGGTGTACTAGCTCTTCTTCCTCATGGAATTGGCATGATTTAGAATCGCAAAGAACATTCGTTAGGGGAAAAACCTTACCTGAACTTCTATAGCATGACATAGACCATGAAGAAGAAAAACATTTCCAAAAATGCCTCATAGCTTCCCACTCATAGTTGTGGCGCATTTCACAACCATAAATAATACTTTAATCGACGCGATGTGTTGGATGCTTATGACCATTAACAACCTAGTGCTCTGATACCAAGTTTGTCACGACCCAAACTAGGGCCTAGATGTGACACGGCGAATGGAGAACCCGAAGGAACCCCAAACAAGCCTTTAGCATATCCTAAACACATCCTTGGTCGCGGAAGCAATTAAAGAACAACAAGAGAGTAAAAATAGGGATAACAGGACTAAGGGAATTCTTTATTACCATAAAAATATAAAGAGTCAAGCTTAAAGCGTAGATACATCATAATATTCCAACAACAACTCTAAACTTAAAATAGAGCGGGGGCCAAGACACTTTCCGAGCTCACACTCATAATGTCAGACATCAACAATAAAGAAGTTTTTGAAATAGCAAGAGAAAGTAGATAGTGTCCTTGATCTTAAAGACTCACCAAGCTTATCTTCAAGATGTCAAACAAGCCACATGGAGGAGGATAGTCAAATAGAGCTCCAGTTCCAACATGATAACATCATGTAGGCATAAAGTATGTGTTAGTACGTTTGAATGTACTAAGTATGTAGAATGCAATGTAACAAGAGATAGGCAACATAGTCAAAATGCATAATGATAAGCAATAGATAGCATAATAATGATATGGCATGTATGATCAATGCTTAAGTAAATCATGCTTTGCAAATCATTCATCTTACATAGAAAATAATATATATAAGTGTGGGAAGAAACCTCAATCAAAATGAAATAAGACCAAGCAAGCTACAACTTAGAATCCCGATGTCTACCCTACACAGGAATAAAGGGGGAACTTACTTGCCAAGGTGAACCTCCCAATGCCAAAGTGGATCCACTACGGATTATATGAACTGTTTACTCGCCTCTAGTTCCTAGACTTGGGTACTCACCTCAAGCCTTCATATTTAGGGTACTCACCTCTTAGGGATTTGGGGACTCGCCTCTAATCTATTTACCTACAGTGGCACGTAGTTTTGGGACTTGGGGACTCGCCTCTAGTCCACTCGGTGTTAACTCTAATCCTATGAAATTCTCAAAATAATCATAGCTTTAATAATTTGTAAGAAACATGGAAGACATGACATGAGTAGCTCTCAACATCATTGACCTCAAATGGTGAGCCAAATCATCAAGCATAAGAATGGGTAATCATCAACATTGCCCTTGCATTAACATCAACATCAATGGCTCACAAGAGGTAAAATCTTTGAGAAAAGGACTTAATCTAGCTTTACAACATCATAAACATTTTCATGAACTAAAAATATCTCTAAAAATCCCAAAATCATCATAAAGTCTATTGACTCATAAATAAACCAATAGATCATCAAAACTTTAAGAATCCTTTAAAAAGACATTTTATCAAATATTTGACGGGTGTGTAATGCTATTTCAAAAATCATGCATTTCAAGAGTGAAATCATGTTAGAAAAATCAATATAAATTAACCTATCAACACTTGATTCCACCCTCACACAAGATACATTGAAATCCCCCATCAAATCTCATCATAGACCATAGTTTCATAGCTGAAAACATGCATAGTCACAATAGACAAACCATCTCATAGTATAAGCTTAAAATAGATAAACATGTATTTTTAGTCAACCTTTCATGGAAATTCAGCATAACTCATAGTCAAATTCATAATAAGTAAGACTCATGAGTAAATCAACTTGAAAACATGCAATTTTTATGTAAGAAGGAGGATTGGGAACCATGGGTAAAAGGAACCAATTATTGAAACCCATATACCTTAATCTTGGAGTTTCTTGAAGAAAAACTTGAGGAGGACTTAGGGCTTGACTAGGTTTCCTTAAACTCCAACAAAACTTCTTGAAAATCTTGAGAATGGATGGAGAACTTGATGAAGATTAGAGAGGAATTTGAGAGTTTTTGGTGAGCTGTTAGGGCTAAAAATGGCTAAAGAATAAGGGATTTTTGCATATATACAAGTATTGGGTTCTTATCCAATTGCTCTAGAGTAAAAAGATAATTTGTCAGAAATTTTTGAACTTGTCCGCTCCAGGTCTGCATAGTGGACAACTACTATTTTTGCAATGTTTCGCCAAAAAATTATTTTCTTGGCACGGATAAATTATACCTTGTAGGTACTTGTTATCCCATGGAATTTTGTCCTTTGAATAAGAATATGAAATTGAAGTGGCGAAATTATGCATGGATTTTGAGATATTAAAAAAAATGCATCGTAAGGTCTTCCCGAGCAATGTGGAGAGGTGTTTAAATAGCCCCGATTTGGGATATAAGGGAATTATGATAATGTGGCATTCCTAGGCAAGTGTGCGGTGTTTTAGTATCTTCCCCTTAGGAACATTCGTCCCCAAATGTCGAAGAAACATGGTAAGAGAAGAAATTACGAAGGTCCCAATCCAACATGAATGTAACAAATATACTTAAATGTCATTTTCGAAAAATTTCAACATGTATGTCAAAAATCACTATAAACTTGTTACCATGATCATGAATGCATGCGAAATGACCTAGGGGTTGAAACATAGAACTTGAAATCATAGAAAGGACTTCGTTTGCTATCTCATGCTTGAGTAGAATGAAAGAGCTATGGGTGTCGCTTCTTCATGCCTGCTCCGGCTCCCCAATTGGCACTCTCAGATTATTGATTCCTCTTAAGAACCCAGATGGATATTACAGCTCTGTTCTTCAACCCTTTCACATGTTCACACAACATCTCCACCGGGATATCCTCATAGGACAACTCATCATCCACAACCTCCACAACCTCAAAGAGTTCTATAACACTTGGGTCACACATACACTTCTCAACATAGTCACACGGAATACCAGATGAACCATATTCATACCAATTGACAACTCCATTCCATATGTAACCTTACCAATTTCTCCCCCAAACCCTATAAGAACCTATAAACCTTAACCCATTGTCATCCTTAAACATATATAGTCCACTTTGGCACCAAAACCACCATCTCCCCCTCGGGATAAACCTCCACTACACCATCACTCACCAAGACTCCAACTCAATCAAGACAGAAATCAAGTCCTTGCTTAACTAGACCTCTTCAACCAAAGATTTTGAATCGTCAAAACTGCTACACCACCATCCTCAAATTCACCCAACCTCATTCCCAACCTAGTCAACCAATGTACTTCTCCAACTACCCTTTTGTCACCCCAAAGATTTCCACTTCCCACAATTACCAAGCAACCTCACCTCCTTCGAAATTAACAACATCATCCTCAAATGATTCACAAACTCTTCCTCACTTTTGGAAACAAACCAACACATCATCACCAAGGAACACCACAAACATACCAAGGTACGGTAAAAAAACCCTATTCATAAGACCTATAGACATAACCAGTGTACTAGCCACTACATAAGTCACTTCCCAAATTCAAAATTGCAAAAGGACATTAAGGACTCATTGACCACTGGAATCGATTCAATAGGAGGGACCTTAGATTCAACATTACCACTCTTACAAGATAATGAATGCAACTATCACGACCCAAACCTAGGACCTAGATGTGACATGGCGAATAGAGAACTTGAAGGAACCCCAAACAATCCTCTTAACTTATCATTACACGTCATTGGTCGTGGAAGCATATACAAGTCATAAAGGTTCATAATGGTGCAAAAGGGATTAAGGGGAAATCTTTCATAACATCATAATCAAGGGACAAAGAGTCCAAGCTCATATCATAGATGCATAGCATGTCCAACAACCGCCTCTACTACTTAGATAAGAGCGAGGCCAAGACAAAGCAACCAGACTCGCCCTCATAGTCAAAATATAACATAAAGAAGAGTGTCTCAACACATAATAAGAGAAATATAAATAAACGTTCCTGAAATGGAGGACTCACCAACCAACTTGAGTAGTACCGAACTATCCATGTGAAGGACGACCATGATCAACTTGGTCACCGGGTCCTACATGGTGATATCATGTAGGCAAAAGTATGCGTTTGTATATTTGAATGTACTAATTATGTGGGGTGCAATGAAGCAAGACATAGACATCATAATCAAAATCCATAATAATAGGCAATAGGCATAATGTAGCAATATGGCATGTATGGTCAATGTTTAAGTAAAACATGCTTAAGTAACTCATGCTTATAGGATATCATATGCTTAGAAGAGACCAAGCAAGATTTTCAAAATACAAACCCCTTTGTAGGTTAATGATGATCCCACCCTATCACCCTGGTAGTGTGGTACAAACACCTCACATGGTTGGTGATAATCTCACCCTATCACCCTGGTGGCGAAGTACAAACTGCTTACATGGTTGATGAGTACAAACACCCATCTAGGTTATCCAAGCTCTTAGTCCCCTCGGGTGGGGCATGGTCTAATGCAATACTTTATATAGAATATATCAGATGCAAGAGCTCTTTTCATCATCATATAGTCATTCATATCATATCTCATGCTTTGGACCTTCAATTCCTCAAGAAATCGCATCCGGACATTTTATCAAACACTTAGAGTGTATGTAGTGCTAGTGTAAAACCATCAATTCAAGAGTGAAATCATGCTAGGAAATTCAATGTAAAAGCTTCAGTAGATACTTGGTAACACCCTCAACCAAGAAATATCAGAACCCTTCACCAATCCTTTCAATAGATCTTAGATCCATAGCTCATAATATGGTAAAACAGTCATAATTTCATATGCTAAACCATAGTGAGCAGTAATTTTCAAATTAATCAAGACACCTGAATAAATTGCCTTTAAATCATGCAATTCGTAAGAAAAGGAAGCTTGGGAATCATGGGTAAAAGAAACCCCTGAAAGAAACCTACATACCTTATCTTGGAGATGAACTTGGTGAACATTGCAAGAGGAGACTTGAAGCTTGAAGAAGAACCTTGAAGGAAATCCTTAGAGCTGGAATAGGTTTTGAGACTTGAATTTAGGAGTGAAAATTTGGCTAAGTGCTTGAGTGAGTATTGGGGATTGCTTAGGATGATTTGAGGGTGAAATATGATGAAGTATAGGTATTTTTACGTTTGGAAACACTTAGGCCCAAGACCCAAAATTTTTTGACCGAGATAGAAACAATAGACCAAAAAATATGTAGGAGCGCACCCTTGGCGCGTCATGCTAGGGGCTAGGATCGTCTCTCGAAATCGCTTTTTTGCGATTTTCAAATTTTGCTACGATTGATCTTAAATCATGGTTAGACCATTTACCCCCTAATTTTGACCCCCTGAACAAGACTATGAAGTATGATTTTCGATATTGCACATAGATTTTGAGATATATGGAAATTATGATTCGGGGCACTTTCGAGGCACATTTTCGAGCACTTTTTAGGGTCGTTTCAATATCTCCCCCTTGGGAATATTCATCCCCTAATGTAAAAGAGATGTACAAGATAAGAGTGATCATAAATAAATCAGCCCCAACAAGAATGCAACATTATATTTAAAACACCATTTTCAAAATCTCAACTTAAGTGTAAAATCATCTCAAATTTGCCAACTTAAATATGAATGCATATGAATGACATAGGGGCTGAAATATAAGACTTGAGATGACATAGGGGACTTATAATTAGTACCTTAGGCTTGAGTGGAGTGGAAAAGATAAGGATACCGCTTTTGCATGTCCGACTCGGCTTCCCATGTAGCACTCTCGACTTTTTAGTTCCTCCAAAGGACCTTAACGAATGCCACCTCCTTATTCCTCGATCTCTTCACTTGCCTATCCAAAATATGAACTGCAACCTCCTCATAAGTCATGTTATCCTCAACAACCCCCACCATATCAAGAGGCACAATAGCATTAGGATCAGCCACATATTTCCTCAACATAGAGACATCAAATACTGGATGAATTCCAGCTCACTAGGCAACTTCAACTCATAAGCTACCCTCCTCATGACCTCATAAAGACCAACTTATCCTGGCCTTAACTTACTCTTCTTACCAAAACAGAGCACACCCTTCATGGGTGAAACCTTTAGGTAAACCCAATCACCAACTTTGAATTCAAGGTCCCTTCTTCTCTCGTCGGCATAGGAATTTTTGACTACTTTGGGTCATCTTTAACCTTTCTCTAGTAATCCTAACATTCTCAAGAGCCTCCATAAAAAGAACTAGTCCCAATAAAGCTATGTCAGCAACCTCAAACCACCCAACTGGTGATCTATAATGCCTACCATAAAGAGCCTCAAATGGAGTCATACCGATGCTAGAATGATAGATATTATTGTAGGAAACCTCAATCAATGGAAGATGATCATCCCAACTACCTTTAAGCTCCAACACACATGCTCTAAGCATATCCTCAAGGGTTT
>JAABOM020010404.1:0-19625 GCA_011800125.2 Solanum clarkiae | reverse complement strand
GTTGGCTTGGAACGAGGTCCCGGTAGGGGTGTTGGATGGATGAGTAGAGAGGTTGATTAATGGGGATGTGGTGTTCATTAAGGCCCTTTGGAAGAGTCGTCCATTCGTATGTGTCTCTCGGGAAGCTGGAGCGGGCATGGAGGAGCACTATCCATATTTCTTTCGTTCTATTCAAGCTTATGATGACATGTCAAGTCCTTTCTATGTTTCCATGTCTTATATTTTAGCCCCTATGTCATTCATATGCATTCATGTTTAAGTTGGCAAGTTTATGATGATTTTATACTTATGCCGAGGTTTTGAAAATGGTGTTTTAAAGTGTATCGTTGCATTCTTGTTGGGGCTGATCTCTTTATGATTACTCTTCTCCTGTACATTTCTTTGACATTCGGGGATTAATGTTCCCAAGGGGGAGATATTGAAACGACCCCAAAAAGTTCCCGAAAATGTGCCTTGGAAGTGCCTGAAATTGTAATTTTCATATATCTAAATATCCATTCATTATTTCAAAAATTCAGCTTAATATTCTTATTTAGATGATCAAATTGAGTGGGAAATGAGTCTAACCCGAATAGTAGAGCAACCGTATCAATATCCAAAAATCGCAAAAATGTTATTTTGGAGGGTCAAATTTGAAGGGGAATATCTCTTAGCTTACAAAGAACTAGGTGGCCAACGAACTATCAAATTAAAAATCTTTGAATTAGCTTTTCCACACACTTGGTTTTACCTCTTTTTGAGTTCGAATGAAGGAGTTATGCCCATTTTCATGGAACTCTTTTGTGCAGAAAAAGCAATTCAAGTGAGCAGTCCGTTTTGGTCCTATTTTCTCTCGACTTCCGTGCAAAACTTTTAAGTCTTGGGCCTAAGGGTTCCCACACTTGAAAATACATATACTTAACCTTATTTCACCCTTTTATCATCCTAAACATTACCTAATACTCACCAAAACACTTAGCTAAATATTTACTCCCAAATTCAAGCCCCAAAACTCAAGACCAATCTTAAGGATTTCATCAAGGATTTCACTCAAACTTCAAGTCCCTATTAAATCCTTCTTCAAGATTTCTCCAAAAGCTAAGGTATGTGGTGTTGAACTATTGGATACTTCCACCCATGGTGCTTGAGCCTCCTTTTTACTAAGATTACATGATTTAAAGTTGATTTTACATGTGAGTCTTGTATATTGAGAAATTTACTGCACAATAATGATTTTAGTTCATGAAAGTATGGTTTTTTAAGCATGTTTTGAGCTCTAAATCTTGGATCTAATGTTGGATTTGATGACAGGCTTTAATCTGTATGTCTTGAGGGTGTTGCAAGGTGTTGATTGATGGTTTTACAATGAATTTTCTTGCATGATTTCATCTCTAAATTGCATGGTCTTTTACCTCCTTTACGCACCCACCAAGCGTTTGATAAAATGTCTGGCTAGGGTTTCTTCAGGAATTGTGGGTCCAATGCATGTTTTATGAGTTGAATGATATTACGATGATTATAGGATGATGAAATGATGATGAAATGATGTATATATGTGATGAACAAATGATGATAAGAAGGGAAGATATGTATATAAGGATGAAAGGAATGAATATATGTGTTTTCGAATCATGTAAAGCACCTTTGGTATTGCAAGGGAATTGTTAGGATGTCATGTTGTTATTTTCTTGTGAATTCTTGATGACTTGTTGGATTCTTAAGATAAGGTTTATACTCTTGTCAATTGTGAAAGCGTACTAGAAGAGGTTATGAACTATGTTACATGCTTTACCCTCTAGTACAAAGCCAATTCCTTTATGTAGGTGTTATGAGCTATATTGTACACCTTACCCTTATGTACGAATGCAATCTACTCCTTTTGAGGTTATTCTACTCTTTATGAGGTTATGCTATTCCCTATGAGGTTATGTTACTCTTTGTGAGGTTATGCTACTCCCTATGAGGTTATGTCGCTCTTTATGAGATTATGTTACTCCCTATGAGATTATGTTGCTCTTTATAAGGTTATGCTGCTCCCTATGAGGTTGTGTTACTCTTTATGAGGTTATGAACCATGATGTACTCCTTTTCCTCGTGTATGATTTGGGGTTATGATCTCATGATATATCTCTCACACTTTAGTATAAGGAAATTGGATAAGCTAATTATGTTATATTAATAGGTTAAGCAAGCTATGAAAGAATAGACATTTTCAAGCATGGTTTACTACAAGCATTGTCCATGCATGCCATATTGTTATATTATGTCTATTGCCTATTGTTATGCATTTTGATTATATTGCCTATCTCTTGTTGCATTGCATCCCACATACTTAGTATATCCCAATGTACTAATGCATACTCTTTGCTTACATGATATGACCATGTAGGAACCGGAGCCCCTCTTGAGAATCTCTACCCACGTAGCTAGTACAGTTTCACTCAAGCTTATTGGTGAGTCCTCCATTCTGGGGACGTTGGTCTATGTTTCTTATGATATGTATTATTCCTTCTTCTTTATTGCTATTTTGACTATGAGGGTATGCCCGATTGCTTTATCTTGGCCCTCGCTAAATATCTATGTTTAGAGGTATTGTTGGACAGGTTCTATATTACATTTGTTTGACTTATCTATGTTATTTAAGTATTAAAATCTCTCTTTCTCCCTTAGTCCCATTTCCCCTTGTTCATGTTTCTTATGATGTTTTATATTGTTTCTGTGACTAAGGATGTGTAATAATATACTATGAGGCTTGTTTGGTATTCCTTCGAGTTCAGTATTTGCTGGTCACGTCTAGGCCCCAGGCTTAGGTCTTGACAGATGCAGAGATCAAATACGCTAGTGCCAAAGATAGGGCGAGTGATGTGGTAGTGATGCCAAAGTAGTCGAAACCCATATCGAGACCTCCCCCTTCTTTCCCTTAAAGACTCAAAAAGAAGGAGGAGGAAGGAAATTTTCATAACTTCATCTCTGTGTTGAAGAAACTTTTGATCAACATCCCTCTCATTGAGGCATTGGAGAAGATGCTCGAGTATGCAAAATTCTTGAAGAGGCTGGTGACGAAAAAGAGGACTGTAAGCCAAGATCTCTCTCAAGAGCATCATCATTGCAGTACAATTACAACAAGGTCCTTGGTGAAAAAGAAAGAAGATCCTGGATCACTCATCATACCCTGCACCATTGGAGATATGGAATTTGCAAAGGCATTATGTGAGTTAGGCGTCAACATCAATTCATTGTCTGTTGCAATATTCAAGAAGTTAGGAGTGAGAGCCTCTATCTCAACAAGCATGTGGTTGTTGACAGTCGACAATGGTGAAGAAACCTGTGGGAATCTTGTATAATGGTTCTTGTCAAAGTGGAATAATTTATATTCCCCGTAGAGTTACGTGATTCTTAATTGCGAAGTTGTCTTCGAAGTCCCAATCATCAAGGGAAGGCCCTTCTTAGCCATTGGTGAGTACCGGTGGACATGGAATCCAGCTAACTTATATTTTGACTGAATGATGAAGAAGTCATCTTCAATTTTTGTTAGACTATGAAGAGGATGGATGACATGGAAGTGGAAACATGGACACTTGGTGAAGTCTGAGTACCCAAGTTGTCTAAGTCATGTTACGACACTAAATTAGGCAGTCCTTGGGAGGCAATCCAAAATGGAGAATGGCGCTTAGCCGCCCACATATGTTCTTTTTTACCCCTATTCTTTGCTTTAGTTTTATTTTGTTACGTTGAGGATAATGCAAAACGTTTTAGATGGGGAGTGTGTAGTTATAGGCCTCGATCAAGGCTGAGTAACCATAGCGTTCAAGTATTCTGAATTTTGAGTCCAAGTGGTTTTCTTGCTTGTATCTTTTTCCGAAGGACATTTATTTTTTGCTGAACTGGCACATTTAGGATGTGTAAGTAGTATCAATAGCATATTATACTAAACTTTGTGGCATATGTTAGTTTTATGGAAAAATGATACCCATCAGAATTTTTACGTTAGGTAGTTTTGATAACAACCATGTGAAATCAGTGATTGATAGTGTTTTTACTGATAAGTTAATGTTTAATTGTGATACAAAACATGATTTGAGAGTCATCATTGATAGTATAGTCAGTGCCAAGTGTGTGTGAGCTTCTTTGCAAAATTCTTATACTGTGTTTCAATTCTAAACTTGCCCAGTTGCTCTGACTAAGACTGTAGGTTAATTGGTTAGGAAACGATCTTAGGTCATTATTTATATTAGCCTACTTAGCCTAACTAGCCAACCATATGTTTGATGTATCCCCTGGTCCAAATATTTGAGATTTACATGTACTCTTTTCTTGGTAAACACCTAAGTACCCAAGCCTTTTTGAATGTGAAATCTTGAATTTGTCCCTGGTCCTTCTTTGAATATTATGCACCTCAACTCAGGGCAAAATTCTAAGTTGAGGGTGGCTATCAGAAGTGGCCCTGGTTCATAGGTTAGACATTGTGCACCTCAACTCAGTCTAAAATCATGTGTTAGGGTGGCTGGTATAGGAAAATCACACTAAATAGGGTGGAAGCTAGTGATGCATGAATAAGGAAAAATATGCTATGGGTGCAAGAAAAATGAAAGATGCCTAAATAATGAGCTAAAAAAGGAAACAAAACGTAAAAAATAAAAAGACAATGAGCTTATAAGTTTAAGGAACCCAGAGAAGTTTGAAATACGAGAAGGGAAGAATTATTTTAAAATATCATGTTGGTAGGAAGAAGTGTAGCATAACGTAGTGTCAAGGAGGGCCATTAGTTACTATGTTCCTAAAGCATTATACAAATCCCTCTAAAGCTATGTTATAAGCAAAGAAAGTCCTATAGTGATCCTAGTCCAAGTAGTTGAAGGCCATAGTTGTGAGTATAGGGATAAGCATATGGTATTGTGGACAGTGTCTGCATATCTGTTATGAGTGTGAGTGATTTTATTAGTCCCAAGCATAGAATCTGAAAATATTATCATGAGTGAGATATTTGACTTCTTTTTGTGAGGGAACCTGAGTTACAATGTTGATTCTAGGATATTTTGCTGATTGTGGCTTATCTGTGGTTACATTGCTTGTTATAGTTACACTGTGACACATATTAATCTGCATTGTTTTGTTTAATGACTATCTGATATGCACTGATGTGTTATCTTGGGGATTTCTGATTGATTTAGAGATGATATATGCCATTTGATTAAGGTTGGTCTGTTGGTATACTGCTTATATAGATTAAGTCCATTGCTTGAGGACAAATAACAATTTTAAGTTGAGGATGTTGATGTGCTACTAAAATACGACACTTTTGATGCTTAAAACTTGGAAGTTTGTATGGCCCGTAATCCAGTTCGTAGAAGCTGCCGAATCTAATTTTTCTATTCCATTTTGGATTTATATTTTACTTATTATAGATAAGCTTTCTAGGTCTTTTTAGTGAGGAGATGCACGAGAGAGGACAGAAACTCCTTGAGAAATCATATTTTGTGATTTTTACATTGTGATTTCTTGTGGAGAACTTTGGATTTCTTATTATTAAATTCATTAGGTAAGTGTTTCACTATGCTATTCTAGAACATGATTCTTTCATCTACAATGAGTATGCATAGCTAAATCCTCAACTAGGATTGTGAGAACTATGAACAACTAATAAGGTAAAACTAGATAATTTGTAATTCTTAGAAAATGTACATACATATGTTAATTAATTCTCTTTGTTATGAATGCTTTTTAACAGTGGACAATGTTAGAACACTCCTAATTCTTACTGACTGGATCAAGGTAGTAATGAATAAGAAAAGAGATTAATTAATAGGATTCAATGTCATCCTTCTCATGTAATCAACCTAATTGGATCAAGGGGCGGTTGGACTAGAACAAAAGGTAAGGGTTGGTAATGTCACACTGTGGGGATGGATCAAATCACGCAGTAAAATTTACCTCTCACCTGGATCAAAGGGCTTGATAAACTTAACTTACCAGTTTTGCATGCTACACACTAGAAGATATTAGGATTATCTAGTGATATTAAGTTAGGAATTCATGGGCAACACAATAACTTAGTTTCCTCGCTCACTGATTTCACAACACTTGCTTCTAGTTTAGGTTTACTTTCTACAATTATAAAGCCCCCTTTTGAGTGATAAGTAGGTTAATTATTTCGAATTAATAGTAATTACTCTCGGTCTAGATCATATTCCCTGTGGGTTCGACTGAAACGACACCAAAAAATGCCCAAAAATGTGCCTCGGAAGTGCCTAAACTTATAATTTCCATATATTTCAAAATCCATTTGTGATATCGAATATCTGATATCATATTCTTGATCAGGGGGGAAATTGAGTGGGAAATGGGTCTAACCTTGATTTTACAGCAATCGTATCAAAATTCAAAAATTCAACGTTGCAAATTCCAAAGAACATTCCGCGCCCCTGCCCCACGATGCGGCCAGGGCATGGAGATGCCTATTTTTGTTGCCAGTTTTGTTGTTCGGTCCAAGGCTTTTGGATCTTTGGCCTAAGACTTCCATTGCATAAAGTACGTATACTTCGCTATATTCCAATACCATATCATAGAGGACATTCCCCAATATTCTCTCAAACACTTAGAAAAATATTTCATCACAAACTTCAGGTGCCAAATCTCATTCCGGATATTAAGGAATTCACTAAAGCTTCAAGTCTCCATTCAAATCTTCTTCAAGGATTTCTCCAAAGTTAAGGTATGGGTAAGCTTCATTTTTACATAAGTTTCATGTTTTTAAGTTGATTTACTTATGAGTTTTATTTACTATGAATTTGACTATGAACTATATTGGGGTTTCATAAAAATGTGACTGTTCAAGCATATTTTTAGCTATGAATCTATGATCTATCTTGCGATTTGATGAAGGGTTTCAATATTTATTACATGAGGGTATTACCAAGTATTGGCAAGTTGATTTACTTCAAGTTTTCTTGCAGATTTTACTCTTTAATTTCGTGAGTTTACACTAGTATTGCACACCCACCAAGTGTTTGATAAAATATCCAGTTAAAGGGTTCTTGATCTATTGATGATCCATTGCAGGACCTATGACTTGTTTGACTTTATAATGATGAAAGAATGGTATATATGTGCATTCATTTCATGAAAAGTATCCTTAGTGTTATGAGTTAACCACAAGCAATTGAGGGATTGATACCGCAATCACCTCCGATAGGGGTGGTATGTCATTAATTAATTAAGGGATTGATACCTCAATCACCATGGATGGTAGAGTGTGACAACCATTAACCAATTGAGAGGTTGATACCTCAATCACCTCAAATGGCTGTGGTATGCCATCAACAAATTGAGGGGTTGATACCTCAATCAATTTGGATGGGGGGTGGTCATACCCATCAACCAAGGGGTTGATTCCTCAATCACTTCCAAGGGTGGTCTACTTTGGATTCCAAGTACTACGTTTTCTTGGTTTATGATGATGGTCATTTCTTACACATGTACTATGTTTCCATATAATCATGTTTTACTTTAAACATTGATCATGCATGCCATATTGCTAGTATACCATCTCTTGCTTATGATTATGCATTTTGATTATATTGCCTATCTATCGTTGCATGGCATCTTACATACTTAGTACATTAAAATGTAATAATGCATACTCTATGCCTACATGATGTTACCATGTAGGAATCAGAGCTCCTCATAATCATCCTCATCCTCCCCGTGGCCAGTACTATCTTCTAAAAGCAAGTTTGGTGAGTCCTCAACTTTGGGAATGATATCTCTTGTTCTTATGCTATGTAAAGACTCTTACTATCTAAATGTATACTTTTGACTATGAGGGAGAGCCCGAAAAGTTGTCTTGGTCCCCACTCCTATCTATGTATTGGAGGTGTTGTTGGAATCTTATGATATTTTAATCATATGCTATTAGCTTGTTATATTTCTATTGTATCAAGGATGTCCCTTAGTCCTGTATTCCTCATTTTACTGTCTCTTATTGTTGTTTTATTGCTTCCGCGACTAAGGATTTATAATGATATGCTAAGAGGCTTATTTGGGTCCCTTTAAGTTCCCGATTCGCTGTGTCACATCCAGGACCTAGGCTTGGGTCGTGACATCGATCCTAACCTTGGTTAGTTTATATATTTTGACAATGACTACTTATACCTTTAAAAGAAGGTGTTGTTTTGACGACATCACCTATCATCTCTGTGGATCCATTAATTGTACCTCTCATCTAGAGTTCTCTAACAAAGTGATATATTCAGACCTATTGTGACACATAATTATGATACGTGGGATATCTAAATTCGTATCCTTTTGGTACAAAATAGTCCTTCCAAAATAATATACATACATATTAATGCTCATAAGTATAAAAAATGTTCATATATTTAAATCAGGCATGAGACTAAGCTCAAAATCATATCTAAAATAAAATGCATTAAAGTTGAAACTCATACCATACAATCAATCATTCTTAAAATCCATAATGACTAAATAACTATAGAAATCATGTCTAATCCATACCATAGGATTTGAAAGCCTAAGATAAGTTAAAGAGATCATAAACTTGAAAGGAAGGCCGAAATTGCATAAAAACCTGCTCTTTATTTTCAGTGGTTCTTTTACAAAAACATTGAAAACAATATACTTTAGGTAAGAGAGTGACGAGATACTTTCATTGAAGCTTTACATACCAGAGAGAACAAAGCTTAGAATAAGAATTTTCTTGAAAGCCTTGAAACTCTAGCTTTTGCTTTTCTTCTGATTTAATTTTCTGAGTTTTAAGAGTTTAAAGCATAGAAGAGAAATAAGACTGAGTACTTAATGAAATATATTCTCCTAATAGAAGGTAAAAAAATATCACGATTTAGGCTTAAGAAGAATGGGAAAAGAGTAAACAACCTCAATTAAAAGTTGTCAAAAACCTTCCATGGAGACCATCTATGGTCCGTGGTTTGATCTATGGACCATAGACACCATCCATGAAAATTTGGCTGAAATTTTGAACTTTTGAAGTTCATTCTTTCGGCCAAATTATGGCTCATAATTAGATTTACAATTTGTAATCAGATCTGTGAAAATCAGGTCCAAAATTAAGTTTTGAACTTCATTTTACATGCTCAAATTATGGTCCACAAATTGGTTTATGATACGTAATTGGATCTATGAAAATTACACCAAAAAGCTAGTTTTTGAAATTGATTTTGCAAGTTCAATCTATGGTTCATACTTCAATTTAAGACCTATAAACGGAGTGCGCAGTTGGCAGACTCTGAAAATTATGTTGGCATAATATTTGATAAAATAATCATAACCTTTTACTTCAAATTGTGATTGATGCAAACTTAATGATATTGGAAATAAGACTCATGGAAATTTAATTTGATAAGCCATAGGTGACTTAGTTATTTATATGCTGAAAGTTATGATCATTTAAAGTTGACCTTTATGTGAACTAATGAGAAAAACTTTGTTGATAGGAACATTTTGAAAATAGTTTGCTACTAGAGGTCCTTTATGATCTTAAAGTACATTCGATATATTTACTACACTTACTAAAAAACCTTAACATGCAAGTAAAAATTAGAGAACATCGAGTTTGAACTAAAATGCATGCAAAGAAGGGTTTGAGTTTTTATTGAAATTGTGAAGCATTATAATATCTTTCTCTTTGGATTATATATCCTCTAATGAAGATAAATATAGGCAAATCTAACCAAGCAAGGGATATTGTCAAAATTATATTTACACAGTAAGGGTATGACACATGAATGTAGAAACTAAAATGCTTGGACATAAAGCATAGGAACTGAATCTAAAATAGTGCAAGGTTATTACCTTGGCATCATCATCTTAAGAAATGAACAACTCTTAGTAGCTAGCTTTCATATGTTCTTTGGATTCCATGTAGTACAGTACCCCATAAATTGAAAAGTAAGAATAAAAAAAAGTCTAAATTTGGAACTGAACTAGAAACCATGAACCTTTTTATACAAGTAGTAGATGGTCCTATAAGCCGCAAAAGGGTGCTTGTTGAACTTAGTAAGGCATTTGGTCAATGGGCCCTAAAACTATGAAGGAGGATGTATGAGTTATGGATTGAAATATAGCTTGTAAATTGATCCTATAAAAGGGATTTACAGACTACAAAAATTTGGACTTGACAGGATGAAGCCATTTTATAGGTGGTACTTAGATAACGGGTCATGGAATCGGTTCATAGAACCAAGTGACAGTTAGAATTTTTTTTTAGAATTATGAAGAGTTTTATGAGTGACTTTTTATGAGTCATAAGCAATTTATGAGTCTTGGTTTTGGCTCATTATTTTGGTCTAGTGTTAAGGGGTCTCAAGAATTGACCATTCAGGGTCATCTATGGGCCATAAAAGACAAGACGAGCCCATAGATAGAGTTTCATACTTGAAATCCTGAGAGAGTATTTTGGACCGAGATTCAAAAAATGATTAGTATGGTCTGTAAATAGCTTTGCAACCCATAGACTTAGTTGAAGTTTATCGTGAACCAAGCTAGGCCCTGAGTGTGACATGAAAATTAGTATTCCCAAGAAAATCCCAATAAATTCTCTTTGCATATAATAAGCACATAGTTATTTATAACATCTACACATATCTACATTGTAAGAAAGATAAATCAAGCCTCAAGTATGAAATGCACCAAAAAGTACCTAAAAATATGCCTCGAAAATGCCCGAATTTTTAATTTCCATATGTCTCAAAATCTATGAGCGATATCGAAAATCCGACTTCATATTCATGTTCAGGGGCAAAATTGAATGGGGAATAATTATAACCAAAATTTTAGAGGACGCATACCGAAAAATGAATTTCTCAAAAATTTCAATTCAATTAGGGGTACGTGTTTGCTTCGCGGTGCGGATGTGTTATTTTGTGCCAGTTTTTCTATTTCCGTCGAAGGCCTTAGGGTCTAGGGCCTAAGCCTTCATATGCGTAAAAACACCTATACTAAGTCATATTTCAACTCCATATCAAAGAATACATTCCCCAGAACCCTCTCTATCACTTACACAAATATTTTACCCAAATTCAAGTGTCCCAATCTCATTCCAGATCTCAAGGATTTCTTTCAAACTTCAAATTCTCAATCAAATCTTCATTAAGGAAATATGCAAAAGTTGAGGTATGTGGATTTCAACTATTGGGTCCTTTCATCCATAGTGCCTAATCTTTCTTTTTACCTAAATTGCATGATTTTAAGTTAAATTACCTATGGGTATCTCTTACTATGAAAGTTGATTATAAACTATGTTGGGATTTAATAAAATGTGACTGTTTAAGCATGTTTTGAGGTATGAATCTACGATCCATTATGTGATTCGATGAAGAGTTTTGATGTATCTCGCATGAGTGTGTTACCAAGTATTGGTGGGTCATTTTACATTAATTTTTCTCACATGATTTCACTCTTAAATTGCATGATTTTATACTAGCATTATACACCCGCCAAGTTTTTGACAAAATGTTTGGTTATGGAATCTTTAGACATTGAAGGTCTAATGCATGACATATGAGTTAAGTAACTTTATGATGATGAAAGGAATATATGTATATGCTGAAAGGAAAATGTTTGGTTATGGAATCTTGAGACATTGAAGGTCTAATGCATGACATATGAGTTAAGTAACTTTATGATGATGAAAGGAATATATGTATATGCTGATCCATAAAAAGTATCTATAGTGTTGTAAGTTGACCACACCTAGTTGAGGATGTGTTATGCATCAACTACTATGATGGGGGTGGTATGCCCATCTACCAAGTGGGGAGTATATTCCTTATTCACTTGCATAAGGAGGGGGTGGTCATGCTCATCTACCAATTGGGGGGTATATTCCTCAATCACTATGATGGGGGTGGTGGTGGTCATGCTCATCTACCATGTTGAGGGGTATATACCTTGATCACTATGATGTGGGTGGCATGCCTATCTACAAATTAAGGGGTAAATTTTTCAATCACTTCCCAAGGGGTGGCCATACTTTCGATTCCAAGTGCTAGTTTGTTTGGTCTATGATATTGGTCTTTTCCTACACATGTATTTTGTTCTATGTAAGCATGTTTTACTTCAAGTATCATTCATGAATGTCATATTGCTATTGCGCTTATTCATTGCCTAATTAAGCATTTGGATTATGTCACTTATCTCTTGTTTCATTGCATTCTACATACTTAGTATATTCAAACATACTAACACATACACTATGCCTACATGATGTTACCATATAGGAACCGAAGCCCCACATGATCATCTTCCTCCTTCACGTAGCTAATTGGTCCTCTTAAAGATAAGCTGTTGATGAGTCCTCAAGTTCGGGGACATTAACTTTGCTCTTTTACTCTTGTTATCTCTTTGTGTTGCACATTGATACTAAAGGGTGAGCCCAGAAGGTTGTCTTGGCCCTCGCTTGAATCTAAGCTTAGAAGTGTTTTTGGACAAGTTATGTAATGACGCTTTGAGCTTTGACTCTCTTGGCTCTTGTATATTTTTAAGCTATGAAAGACCCCTATTGCCCCTTTATCCTTAATTTATATTCTCTTGATGTTGTTTACTTGCTTCTACGACCAACAATGTGTAATGATGTCATAAGAGGCTCGTTTGGGGTCCCTTCAGATTCCCCATTCACTGTGTTATGTGTGCGCCCTAGGCTTGGGTCGTGACAAAGATGGTATCAGAGCACTAGCTGGTTAAGGATCCTTGGTGTCCAACACACCACGTCGTTTAGAGTCTTATTAATAATTGTGAAGTGCACCATGACTATGAGTAAGAGGCCATGAGATATTTTAGGAAATATTTCCCGTCTTCATGTCTATGTTGTACCATAGGATTTAGGTAAGGTTAACAAATGGTTCTTTGACATTTTAGATCATGCTTAATACAAGAGGAAGAAGAGCCTGCGCACCCGAGGAACAACTGGCTCCTCCCGCTCCTCAAGATTCTCAAGATGGGGGAGTGGCTCACGAGGAATTCTAGGATGCTATTACCATGCTAGCCCATGCCATGACTAATCAAATCAACTGAGAGGCCCAAGTCCCTCATGCGTCTACACCGGATTCAAGGGTGAGGGACTTTACTAGAATGAAATCACTGGATTTTCATGGGTCTAAAGTGGATGAGGACCTTCAAGAATTTATTAATGAGGTATACAAAGTGTTGTCTATCATAGAGGTTAGATTGAAGGATAAGATAGAGTTGGCGGCATACTAACTCAAAGGGGTGGCTCAAATATGGTATGTCCAATAGGAAGCGGAGAAGGCGAACAATAGTGTCATTCCTTAGGAAGAGTTTTTAAGGCAACATTTCTCATCCTGTTCTTCCCTTTTAAGATTGGGAGGCCAAGGTGATGGAGTTTATGAATCCAAATCAAGGATCCATGAGTGTGAGGGAGTATGCCCTCCAGTTCAACCAACTCTCCAAATACGCTCTAAGTTAGTTACCGACCCGAGGTCTAGAATGAACAAATTTGTGATGGGGGTATCCAATTTGGTTAATTAGGAGTGTCATGCTGCTATGGTGATTAGTGATGTAGATTTGTCCCACGTCATAATGTATGCCAAACAAATGGAGGGGGGGGGGGAGAAGCTTAGACAAAGGAGGAGTGGTGAGACCAAGAGGGACCGTTTTAAGTGTAGGTTCGAAAGTCCCAAGGGTGGCCGGTTTCATCAAGGCCAAAGGTTTTCTCATGCTCCTAATAGAAGATTTCCAATGACAACCCAAGGTTCCAAGGTGATAGTTATGTGGTGCCTAATGCTATGTATCCAAAATGTGGTAAGGGTCATAGTGGCCCATGTATGAAGGACACCTATGCTTGTTTTAGTTGTGGTGAACTGGGACATAAGGTGGTGGATTGCCCTCAAAATCAGAACAAGGGTAAGGATGTTCGTCCACAATGTGCAAATGTAGTTCCTAGGGGAAGAGGTGGCCAACAAGGTGGTGCCCTAAGGCACAATCAGTTCTATGCTCTTCATGGGAGTCAAGGGGTAGATGAGGTGTCTGATGTCATCACAAATATGTTAAACGTTTTTGATTTTGGTGTGTACACATTGATAGGTAGATGAGGTGTCTGATGTCATCATAGATATGTTAAACGTTTTTGATTTTGATGTGTACACATTGATAGACCCGAGAGCCACTCTTTCTTTTCCTACCCCCTTTGTTGCCAAAAAAGTTTCATGTTGAACCCAAATTGTTGTGTGAGCCTTATGAGGTGTCTTCTCCTGTTGGTACATCTATTGTTGCTAGAAGAGTCTATAAAAATTGTCCCATTTGTATTGTACATAAAATTTTGCCTTGTGACTTTGTTGAGTTGGATATGGTGGATTTTGATGTCATTCTTGGTATAGATTGGTTGCATGCATATTATGCTTCTATTAATTGTAGAACCCGTAGGATAAAATTCCAATTCCCTAATGAACCCATCCTTGAGTGGGAGAGTCATCATGTGGCGGTCAAGGGTAGATTCATTTCTTGCATTAAAGCCCATAAGTTGATTTCTAATGGGTGTCTCTATCATCTTGTGAGGGTTAGGGATGTTGAGTCCAAAGTCCTTCCTATAGAGTCGGTTCTGGTGGTTAATAAGTCTCTTGATTTCTTTCTTAATGATCTTCCCAGTGTTCCTCCCGAAAGGGAAATACACTTTGGTATAGACCTCCTTCTCGATACTTAACCCATTTCTATTCCCCCTTGCCATATGGCTCCGGCAGAGTTAAAGGAGTTGAAGGAGCAATTGAGGGATATGTTGGAGAAGAGTTTTATTAGGCCTGGCCAATCACCTTAGGGTACACCAGTATTATTTGTGAAGAAGAAAGATGGTTCTCTTAGAATGTGCATTGATTACCAGCAACTTAATAGGGACACCATAAAGAATAAGTACCCTCTGCCAAGGATTGATGATCTTTTTGACCAACTTCAAGGGGCTAGTCACTTCTCTAAGATTGATATTCGGTCAGGGTGTCACCAAGTGAAAATGAGGGAATGTGACATTCCCAAGATGGCCTACCAGACTAGCTATGGGCACTATGAGTTTGTGTTATGTCCTTTGGGTTGAATAATATATCGGCTATCTTCATGGATCTTATGAATAAGGTCTTTAAACCCTACCTTGATTTGTTTGTGGTGGTCTTCGTTGATGATATTTTGATCTATTCCCATAGTGAAGAGGAGCATGTGAGTCACTTGAGGGTGGTCCTACAAAGATTGAGCCAAGAGAAGTTGTATGCTAAATATGAGAAATGTGACTTTTGGGTTGAAAAAGGTTTCCTTTCTAGGTCATATGATGTCAGGGGATGGTATTAAGGTGGATCCTAAATACGGAAGTGATTAGGAATTGGCCTAGACCTTTGACTCCATCGGATATTAGAAGCTTCTTGGGCTTAGCGGGTTACTACCAGAGGTTTATGAATGGGTTCTCTCCTATTGTTTCTCCTATGACTAAGTTGACCCCAAAAAAGGCTAAATTTGAGTGGATCGATGAGTGTTAGAAGAGTTTCTAAACTTTAAAGGATAAGCTTGTCTGTACTCTTATCTTGTCACTGCCGGAAGGGTTAGAAGGTTTTGTTGTGTATTGTGATGCCTCAAGAGTTGGTTTGGGATGTGTTTTGACGGAAAGTTGTAAGGTGATAGCTTATGCTTCTAGAAAACTTAAGGTGCATAAAAATAATTATCCTACCCATGATCGTGAATTAGCTGCCGTGGTATTTGCTTCGAAAATTTGACGTCATTATTTGTATGGGGTTTATGTTGATGTGTTTCCCGATCGTAAGAGTCTCCAATATCTGTTCACTCAAAAAGACCTTAACTTGAGACAAAGAAGGTGGTTAGAACTCCTAAAGGATTATGATATAAGTGTGCATTATCAGCCTGGTAAGGCTAATATTATGGCTGATGCTTTGAGTCGGATGACTATGGGTAGCCTAGCTCATGTTGATGATGGTGGCTAGAGAGGTCCATTGTTTGGCTAGATAGGGAATTAGGTTGGGGAAGGTTGACAATGGTGGGATAGTGGTTGTTGATGGTTCTAAATCTTCATTGGTTGAGGAGGTTAAGGCAAAGAAAGATCTTGACCTCGGCTTGTTAGAGTTGAAGACCTTTGAGAGAGATGGTAAGGTGGAGGTGTTCTCCCAAAGGGGAGATGGTGCCTTTAGGTACCAAGATAGGTTGTGTACCTGGTGCTGATGGCTTGAAAGAGAAGATTCTTGATGAGGCTCATAGTTCTTCCTATTCTACTCACCCAATTCTATAAATATGTATAAAGATTTGATAGAGGTGTATTGGTGGGGAGATATGAAGAAGGACATTGCTAGGTTTGTATTTGGTTGCCATAATTGCCAAAAAGTTAAAGAAGAGCATCAAAGGACGGGTGGCCTAGCCTAAGATATAGAGATCCCTACTTGAAAGTTGGAGGAAATTAACATGGATTTTGTGGTTTGGTTGCCTAAGAATAGAAAGGGTTTTGATTCTATTTTGGTTGTAGTTAATCGAATGACAAAGTCGGCTCATTTCCTACATTCTAAGACTACTTATGGTGCCTAAGATTATGACAAATTGTACATTCATGAATTGGTTAGATTGCATGGGGTGTCTTTGTCTATCATTTCGAATCATAATTCTAATTTCACTTCACACTTTTGGAGGTCCTTCCAAAGAGGTCTTGTTACTAAGGTTAAGCTTAGTATGACCTTCCACCCTCAAATGGATGGCCAAGCTGAAAGAGCTATCCAAACTCTTGAGGATATGCTTAGAGCTTGTGTTTTGGAGTTTAAGGGTAGTTGGGTTGATCATCTTCCACTATTGAGTTTGCTTATAATAATATCTATCATGCAAGCATTGGTATGGCTCCTTTTGAGGCCCTTTATGGTAGGCATTGTAGATCACCAGTTGGGTTGTTTGAAGTGGGAGAGATGGTTTTGTTGGGTCCAGATTTGGTTATGGAGGCCTTAGAGAAAGCAAGGATGACAAGACAGAGGTTGAAAACAACACAAAGTAGACAAAAGTCCTATGCCGATGTGAGAAGAAGGGATCTTGAATTTAAGGTTGATATTGGGTCTATTTGAAGGTTTCACCCAAGAAGGGTGTGGTTCATTTTGGTAAAAAGGATAAAATTGAGTCCAAGATTTGTAGGTCCTTATAGGGTGTTGAGGAGGATTGGTAATGTGGCCTATGAGTTGGAATTGCCTAGTGGAACAAATATGGGTCATCCGGTATTCCATGTATCTATGTTGAGGAAGTGTGTGGGTGAACCAAATGCTATTGTGCCTTTAGATGTTGTGGGTATTGTTGAAGACAATTTGACTTATGAAGAGGTTCCAATAGAAATTTTAGATAGGCAATTAAAGTGATTGAGGAACGAGGATGTTGCCTCCGTCAAGGTTCTTTGGAGAAACCAACAAGTAGAGAGTGCTACAAGGGGAGCCGAGGCAGACATGAAAAAGTGATATCCCTATCTCTTCCATTCTACTCAAGCCTAAAGTACTAATTTAAGTCCCCTATGTGATTTCAAGTCTTAAGTTTCATCCCTTATTTCATTTGCATGCATTCATGTTTGTTTTGACAAGTTCATGGTGATGTTGACACTTATGGTGGGATTTATATGATGGTGTTTTATTCCATTTGTATGTGTTGGGATGAAATTATCTTGATAACGTCTCTTATATATGAACCTTTGATATTCATGGACACATGTTCCCTAGGGGAGATAATGAAACACCCTAAAAAGTGCCCAAAAATGTGCCTCGAAAATGCCCAAATTCATAATTTTCATATATCTCAAAATTCATGTGTGATATCAAAAATTTGACTTCATATTCTTGTTCAAGGGAAAAAATTAAGTGAAAAATGAGTATAACCCATATTTTAGAGGACCTGTAGCGAAAAATGAATTTCGCAAAAATTTATGCTTTAGTAGGGGTACGTGATTGCTCCGCGATGTCTCTATGTGTTATTTTGTGCCAATTTTCCTGTTTTGGTCCAAGACCTTTGGGTCTAGGGCCTAAGACTTCCCATACGCAAAAATACTTATAATTAGTCATATTTCAACTCATCATAGAAGACATTCCTAAAACCCTCTCTAACACTTGGACAAATATTTCACCCAAATTCAAGTGTTCCAATCTCATTCCGGATCTCAATGATTTAATTCAAGCTTCAAATTCTCAATCAAATCTTCATCAAGAAAATCTCTAAATTTGAGGTAAGTGAGTTTCAATCATTGGGTCCTTTCACCCATTAACCATTGGATCCTTTCACTCATGGTGCCTAATTTTCTTGTTTACCTAAATTGCATGATTTCAAGTTACATTATCTATGGGTATATCTTCCTATGAAAGTTGATTATAAACTATGTTAGGGTTTCATAAAATGAGACTATTTAAGCATGTTTTGAGCTATGAATCTATGATCCATTATGTGATTCGATGAAGGGTTTTGATGTATCTTGCATGAGGGTATTACCAAGTGTTGGTGGGTGGTTTTACTTTGATTTTTCTCAATGATTTCACTCTTGAATTGCATGACTTTGTGGTAGCATTACACACCCACTAAGTATTTGATAAAATATCCGGTTATTGAATCTTGAGACATTGAAAGTCTAATGTGTGGCATATGAGTCAAGTGACTTTATGATGATAAAAGAAATGTATGTATGTATTGATATCATGAAAAGTATCAGTAGTGTTGTAAGTTGACCACACCTAGTTGAGGAGGTTCTATACCTCAAACACTTTGATGGGGGATGGTATGCCCATCTACCAATTGGGGGTATATTCCTCAATCACTTTGATGTGTGTGGGGAGGGGGGGAGAGGGGTGCTCATGCTCATCTACCAATTGGGGGGGGGTATATTCCTCAATCACTTTGTTGGGGATTGGTCATGCACATATACCATGTTGAGGGATATATACCTTGTCCACTATGATGGGGGTAGTATGCCCATCTACCAATTGTGGGGTAAATTTCTCAATCACTTCCCAAGGGGTGGTCATACCTTGGACTCCAAGTACTAGTTTGCTTGGTCTATGATGTTGGTCTTTTCATAACACATGTATTATGTTCTATATAAGCATGTTTTACTTCAAGAATCATTCATGCATGCCATATTGCTATTATTCTCATTCATTGCCTAATTAAGCATTTCGATTATGTCGCTTATCTCTTGTTGCATTGCATCCTACATTCTTAGTACATTCAAACATAGTAACATATACTCAATGTCTACATGATGTTACCATGTAGGAACCATAGCCTCACTTGATCATCTTCCTCCTCCACATGGCTAGTTGGTCCTCTTGAAGATAAGCTATTAGTGAGTCCTCAAGTTCGGGGACATTAGCTTTGCTCTTTTACTCTTGTTATCTCTTTGTGTTGCACTTTGATATTAAAGGGCGAGCCTGAAAGGTTGTGTTGGCTCCCATTAGAATCTAAACTTAGAGATGTTATTGAACAAGTTATGTAATGATTCTTTGAGCTTTGACTCTCTTGACTCTTGAAAGACCCCCTTAGCTCCTTTATCATTACTTTAGGTTCTCTCGATGTTGTTTACTTGCTTCTGCAACTAAGGATGTGTAATGATATGCTAAGAGGCTTGTTTGGGGTCCCTTCGGGTTCCCCATTCACTGTGTCACATC
>JAABOM020010393.1:0-19626 GCA_011800125.2 Solanum clarkiae | reverse complement strand
GTAAAGAAAGTTGATGGTTATTGTTGGTAATGAAAATTTTTGAACATGTAATGAATTGGTGAATCAGCAGAAGCCTCTCTAATGGAGATAATTGACATCATTACTTGCCTCCAGAAAATGGAGTTCACGTATATTATTGGGTAGAATGGCAATTTCATGCATGTTAAATTGCTAATAGAAGTCGTACCCAAAAAAATGGAACATGTAGAAAAAGCTTTCAATTTCTAAGGTTTCTTCACTGGCAATGTCTCTATGGACATTCAGGACAGTATCCAAATTTGTAGATTTTGTGTCATTGGATTTCAAACATGTTGGTTTGACTTATAGTCTATGTTGCTGGAAATTGACAATGGGCACGTGTTAGATTCTCTAAAAGAAGTGTATTTTTAGAAGTGATAGTTTGAAAATTTGAGTTTTTTTCTACGGCTGGATCAAGCAATAGGAAATAGCATTGGGGCATTTGTAGTGGCTGACGTTGTCATTGTCACTATGGATGTAGGAAATGAGGGCAGTGGAGAGCAAAGAGGTTTGTGTGAGGTTATTGCAGGATATTAATGAGCTGAAGGTATTGGAAGAGTAATATTAGAGCAAATCTAATTTGAAGATATTAGGATAAAACTAATAACCTGCTGAAAGACTTAAAGATCTAAAACTTGATGCGCAAACCAATTCTATTTTCAATATACTTGAGTTTGATGTCTTGAAAAGTTGGTATCTGCTTTTTATCGTGCTAAATATGGACACAATTTGGCTTTATATTGTGAACCCCTACAAGTTGAAGGCCTTGAGGACAAGGAGGAGGATCAAGTCATTGATGCACATAACTTAAGCATACCCATTGAGGTTCCTATTCAGGGTTATTAGAAGAAGAAACTCCTAATTCTGGATCTTCGAAGTTTCCTATGACTGCTTGTGACAAGATATACCAAAAGAGGAAGCTGAAAAGTGTGGTTGAACTTATGGGAGGAAATGCGAAGCCAAAAGGTAAAAACACAACTGAAGAATATTGTACACCTTCATCTCTGGAAACATCTGAGAAAAAAAGGAAGAAGTTCGGTGAGAAGGCAAAAGGTCATAGTGGCAGCTCGAAGAGTGCTGAAGAAAAAATTGGCAAGCGGGTCGGCAAGTAGTCTGGTGATAGTGACTTGGCAAAAACAAAGAGACTCCGTGTTTTGATTCTTGAATGTGATGAGCTTGGTAACAAGCAGGACATGAGTGTGAGAACTTTATTAAGGGAAAGAAAGAAAAGCAAGTATCTGTCACCACCTTATTTGAGCCTTATTTTAAATGCAGGAAAATCAAGATTTAAGATTGATCCAGAAATAGAATCTCAAAAAATTTCTGATATTACCAAGATTGGTGAGCGGGTGACAAGGGCTGCTTGACTTCTTTTGTCTTCTCCTGATGCAAATGGTAATAAGGCTGTCAAGGATGTCATTGAAAAGAGTTCTCAAATAGGAAAGCGAAGCTCTATGACTGTTGATACCTAGGATCTCAATTCATCTATGAATGAGAAACTAGCTGAGGTTCAGTCTACTGCAGTCTACCCTCTTTCATTGAGGAATGGATCTCTTAAGAAGGCCAGAAGTTTCATTTTCACTTTCAGAAACTCCACAGATTTTGATGGATCAAACTACATGCAGTATCATCAAGTAGAAGGAGGTGTAAGATCATTAACTTTCATTTCTCTTTTTTTCCTCCTTTCACTTGGTGATACTGCTTGTAGTTTGCTCCATGAAAATATACGGAGTTTCTGAAAGTGGAAATGAAAGCTCTGGCCTTCTTAAGAGATCCATTCCTCAATGAAAAAGGGTGTAGCAAAGTAGACTGAACCTCAGATTGTATCTCATTCACAGATGAATGGAGATCCATGGTATCAACAGTCATAGAGCTTCGCTTTCCTATCTGAGAACTCTTGTAAATGTCATCCTTCCCAACCTCATTATTATATGCATCAGGAGAAGACAAAGAAGCCGAGCAGCCTTTGTCATCCACTCGCCAATCTTGGTAATATCAAAAAAAAATTTAGATTCTATTTCCAGTTCTCTCTCAAAGATCGATTTTCCTGCATTCCAAACAGGGCTTAAATAAGGCGGTGACAGATACATGCTCTTCTTTCTATCCCTTGATAAAGGGCTCACATTCATATCCTGCTTGTCATCAAGTTCATCATACTTAGGAATCGAAACATGGAGTCTCTTTGTTTTTGTTAAGTCACTGTCACCAGACTGCTTGCTATCCCACTTGCCAATTTTTTTGTTCAACATCCTTCGTGCTGCCACTATGTCCTTTATCCTTCTCATCGGGCTTCTTCCTTTTCTTCTCACATATTTTTAGAGACGAAGGTGTAGAATATTCTTCGGTTGTCTTTTTACCTTTTCGACTTGGCATTTTATCCCATAAATTCAGCTACACTTTTCAACCTCCTCTTTTGGTATATCTTGTCACAGGCAGTCATAGGAAACTTTGATGATCCAGAATTAGGAGTTTCTTCTTCTGATGACTCTGAATAGGAATCTCAATGGGTATGTTGAAGTCATTTGCATCAATTACTTGATTCTCCTTCTTGTCCTCAAGGCCTTTAACTTGCAGGGGTTCACAATATGAAGCCTAACTGTGTCCATATTTAGCATGAGAAAAAGCAGATAACCTACACTTCAAGACAGCAAACTCAAGTATATTTAAAATAGAATTGGTTTGCGCATCAAGTTTTAGATTTTTAAGTCTTTCAGCAGGTATTAGTTTTATCCTAATAGCTTCAAATTAGATTTTCTCTACTTTTACACTTCCAATACTTTCAGCTCTTTAATATCTCGCAGTAACCTCTCTCGGACCTCTTTTCTCTACACATCCCTCATTTGCCTAACAGCATAGTGCCAATGACAACATCAGCTGCTGCAAATTACCCAATGTTATTTCCAATTGCTTGATCCAGCAATAGAAAAAAAACTCAAATATTTAAAACGCCGCTTTCAAAAATACACTACTTTTAGAGAATCTAACACGCGCCCGCTAACACTTTCCCTCAACATAGACTGTAAGTCAAAAACCAATATGTTTGAAATCCAGTAGCATAAGATCTACAAGTTTGGATATTAGACATCGGAAGCTTTTTCTACTTGTTCCATTTTTCTGCGAATTCGATTAGCAATTTAGTATGCATGAAATTGCCATTCACCTCTACCCAATAGTATACATGAAATCCATTTTCTGGAGGCAAGTAATGATGTCAATTATCTCTACTGGAGAGCCTTCTGCTGTGTTTTAATGAATGGTCTGATCATACTCAGGGACTATGTCGAATCCCTTGACACATGATTAATATAACGGTAAAAAGAATAATAAAGACAAATGATATGAACACAAAATTTTACGTGAAAAACTCCTTGCTCAAGGGAGAAACAACCACGACCTGTTCTACAGAATTTTCAACACACCAAAATCTACTAAAACGCAAGAGCAACATAGTCAAATACAACCAACTATTTATTTGCACTGCCCCTCTCCATACCCAACTTGCAATAACACTATCACAAGAATTAGAGCACCAATAAAACACGTCAACAACCTATACTATGATCATGTTGGATTACTATAGATTTGTATCCATAGATTTTGAGGTCACAACAAACTAAGAATCCTAGCAACAAAAGACTGAACATACAATGATTAATATTCTTTTATAGATTATGAAATTGATCTTAGAAAAACTCTTAGAATAGAATGCAACACTGACTAAAGGAAAACTATAAGCTCCATTTATCAGGTCCCTTGAGTACTAATGTCATATTTCTCATAGTGAGAAAAAGAGGACTTCAGCTTTTGAATGAACACAATCTTAATTCTCCAAAAAGTCACCTTTTGTATTTTACAAGGTTCCTTTTATATGCGCACAAGGGAACCTCTAAATATCTTTTGGTCCTTCAGTATGATGTAGGACAACTTTCCACCAACCATGCAACTTTTCTTGTTGTAATCTAACACATTGTAATCTAACACAGTAAATATCCCTCTTTAGGTAATGAAAAACTATTAGTTCCCTCTGAGATGATTCCCCTAAATCCTCTAGACACTGCACAACTATTTCTTCCCCTGAAAACTGGTATATTAGTCCAAGTAAATGCCCAAGTTCCATCTCAGTTTTCCCTTTTAGGCATCACTAAAAGCACAAATAATAAATTAGATTGAGAGAATAATCACTGAATTCATAGTCACTAGGGCAACATAGATATACTCAGAACCATAGAAGCATAAGATTAAAGTAGTGAAACAAGTCTAGCCAACTAAAATTACAAGAAGAGTACTCTGGATACAATAGAATAGAATCAACAAAACATGTCAAAATTGGCCAAAACAAAAGATAATGACGAAAAGGAAACTTACTTAAGGACTAGATAGTTTGGGGGCAAAGGATTTGAGAAGGGTCATTCTTGCATTGGTATCCTGATGGGCTTGGAGGAGTTGTTGCGTAAGGGTTTTCATTTCAATGTTCAGCTAATCATTTCACCCTCAACCTGGAAATCTCGTCAGAGCCAGGTCCCTTTTGCATCCCTTGAGCAATATATGCTTTCAACGCCACAATCGTCTCAGCATCCTTAGGAGTAATTGCAATGGGTAACTCTTCAACCTGGTGCTTAAGGACTTCCTATTGAGCTATGAGATCTGAGACCCGAGACTTCGGTTTTTTACCTACCCTTCCTCAAACGTACTCACGTTCCACAAAACTGGTCTATGATAATGGTTGCTTTTTGTATCCTGGTAACCCTTTCTTCAGTCGGACCTCAAAATGCTCAAAAACATGATTCAGCAAATATCCATTCGCTAACCCGTTCTTCCTGTCCTTCACTATCATAATTTTATTCATGTGTCCAGTATCAGCCCTAGAAGATTTTTTGCATCCAACTTGCTCAAGGTTTCCATAAGGAAGAGATCAACAGTGGAGGCAATGTTATGCTTTTCAATCTTGGGAAGTAGGACCTTGTTGACAAACTCAAAGTATAGCTGGTATTGTCCTTTTAGAAAATTCTTTTTGACTAACCAGCCATTCTTAAGTTTGACAATTTTCTTGCTTCCAGGATGAACTTCCCAGTTGGATCACAACAGGACACACTCCTGATGCCTTCCCTTTGTACCGTCAAAATCTTCCCCTGCACTTCCTCCGTCATGTAAAAAGATTTATCACCTATAGAGGTATCAAAAACCCCATCTACAGTGAATTCCATGTTGTAATTGTAATGCCAAATTTCCTACTCATGAAAAGTGGGAACCGTCCACTCAAAAAGATGGTCCCGGCCTTGAATGACAATAACATCAACTAGATCACGCATGCTATGCTTTCTTTTTTGCTTCAGGCTCAAATATACTCCGATCGAGTACCTTCTGTTTTCAAGATTTTGAATACTCTCCTACTTTCTTAGAATATTTCTAGTCCTAGCCTTCTTGGTCACTGAACCTAGTCCCTCACAGGAAATAGATTCTTCCCCTTTGGTTTTGTCCTCTTCTATCTCCCCTTTTATTCATCCCCTATTCCCTTTTACTACCCGTTTACTAGAACCTTTGTTTCTTCAGTCCTTCATTTTAATTCTGCAATGACTTTATGTGATTTAATAGCACTATCATCCTCATCTTTTGTAACATCAATTATCTTATCTTCCTCTTCAAGTATTGAAACTGCTCTTTCTTTCTTTTTCCTAGTAGTCTTAGACTTACTTGAACCCATAGCATCACTTAGGAGTTTCTTTTGAGTGCCTCTAGTTGAATAAACTTTGGCTCCTTGTGCTGTGTCAACATACTTTTCTTTTCCCTTGTCTATTACTTTCTGTTCTGTCGCAATTGATCCAGAGACCTAGTCCCCGATTGTGTCTTGATTTGGTATATTTCCATTAGTTCTTTTCCTAATTTTCCAAACCAAAGTTGCATTGTTGTCATCATCATTTTGCAAGTTGCATAAAACTTAAGGGAGCCAGATCAAATAGAGGGAAAGACATCACTAATTATAAATCAGGTGGCTTAGCCTCCTCTTGAGCAAAAAGATTTCCCCCTTTCATTTCCGTCAGACTCTTCACAACCCATTTTCTCCAGCAGTAAGAATGTTGGACTCATTTTCCTTTTCCACTAGCAAGTCTCTATCGAAGCACCTTTTTGACATAGTAAAAGATGTGGGATTTGGTTGGGAAAAGGTTGGTTGATCTTCTGCAAGAGCACCTTCAAGGTTAAGGGTTTCAAGCACTTCCTCTGTGTAAACTAGAGCCTTATATGGAAGTTCTGGTCAACTCTCACAGCCAGTAAAGGATAGAAGCTTATCATCTTTGGTTGAGGAGGATGGTGGAGAACTGGTATGCTTGATGCCAGAAGGATCAATAGAGGAGGGTGAACTAGGGTTGAGTGATGAACCTAAATCCTCTGATTTTAGAGGAACATGGATAGGAGCAGAGGGAGGAGTGTTGATTTTGTGTGAGGAAGGAGTTTCTGTCTCTGAGAATGCAGGTTTTTCGAATTGAGGAGACGATTGAGACATTGTTGAGAGATAAGAACAATATGTGAGAGATAAAGAAATTGAATGAGGAAAGATGTTCAAAAAGAAGAAAAAAATTATGAATTTATGAAAGTGAAACAACATGTCTGGTTCCTGAAGGGTTATGTCTTTTTGGGACATGGACTGATAAGATAACACTTCAGTGAATATGGAAGAGACACATGGTCATTCTGCCAAATTTAATGATTACTAATGATGCTGTAAAATGAACACTAACCTTTGAGAAGGAACTAGGTCCCTGTCAATCTACAAAATTTTTGTGAACATTTTCCCAACTTTACTTTTGCATATATGATGATGTTATGCAAATATATCTATGAGGTACGAAAATTGAATTCAAAGTTAATTGTACAACAAAATTCGGATCCCTGCCCATGAATTTTAGCCGAAGTTGGGATGAGAGGACCACTAAATTTAGTTAGAATTTCTTAACTTGATTAATCCTAGCCTTATCCTATTCCTTTCCAATTGTCCTTGCCTAGCGTCTTTGTAAATATGTCAGCAATCTGGTCTTCCGTCTTACAGAACTTTATGCAGATGCTTCCCTTTTCAGCCTGATCGCTGAGAAAATGATGCCTTATATCTATGTGTTTTTTCCTTTCATGGTGCACCAGAAATTTAGCCATGTTTAGGGAACTTATGTTATCACACAGCAAGGGAATAATGTCAGTCAGGACTCCAAAGACCTTCAGTTGTTGTTTGTTCTAAAGTAGTTGAGAGCAATAAGCAACAACAACTACATACTCGGCCTCAACAGTAGATAATGCCATAAAATTCTATTTCTTAGTGCCTCATAAGATGAGTAACAACCCAAGAAAATGAGCCATACCTGATGTACTTTTTCTATCAACCAGGTACCCAACAAAATCAACATTTGCACATACTACCAAATCAAAGGAATCACTAGTTGGATAGAAAACTACCATGTTACCTGAACCTTTAAGGTACCTTAGAATTCTTTTTGTTTCCTTCAGGTTTGACTCCTTAGGGCAGGCTTGAAATCTAGCACACATACCCACACTGAATACAACGTCAGGCCTACTAGTAGTAAGGTACAGTAGAGACTCTATGATAACACAATAAATTGTCTCGTTTAATTTGGGAGCAGGTTCATCAACATCTAGTTTTGAACTTATTCCCATGGGAGTATCAATTGGCTTGGCCTCTATCATGTGATACTTCTTCAGCAGGTCCTTGATATACTTCTCTTGACTGATAAGGGTTCCTTTGGGTGTTATCTTAATCTCAAATACACTTCTCATCAGGTTCCCAAATTCCTTATCGAGTGAGTCAGATGCAACACCAAAGATTATATCATCACGTAGACTTGAACAATCAGTAGATTTTTTCACCTTGATTTCAGAAAGAGAGTTCTGTCTATCTTTCCGAGCCTGCTTCAACCCATAAACAACTTTATCCAATTTCATTACATGATCAAGGAACTCAACATTTTCAAAACTAGGGGGTTGTCTTACATACACTTCTTCTTTGAGATACCCAGTCAAAAATGCATTTTTCACATCCATCTGGTATGACTAGAATTCCATATACGTAGCAAAGGCAATGAGGATTTTGAATGCCCCCATCCTTGAAATAAGGGTAAAAGTTACGTCATAATCAATTTCCTCTTCTTAATTGATGCCTTGAATAATAAGCCTGGACTTATTTCTGGTGATGGCTACATTTTCATCCAGTTTGTTTCTATGGACCCACCTAGTCCCAATGATAGATTTATCAGGAGGTTTTAGAACCAGATGCTACACTTGACTTCTTTCAAACTAAAGTAGCTACTCTTACGTAGAGTTAACCCAATCAACATGAAAAAGTTCTTCCTTTACATTTTTGGGATCTATAGAAGAGATAAAAGATAAGAAGGACATAATATACCTAGTCTTGGGCCTTGTTTGTATGCCAGATTCCAACTGAGAAATCAGATGATCCAAAGGATGTGATGATTTATGCTTCCATCCAGATAGCCTTCCTATCTGTTGACATTGATCACTCAATGCATCTGGACTCTCCTTAGAAACAGCTACTCTATGTCTTTATTGTTGTGGTATCACTTTTTTCGCATCCGCAGGTGACCTTGGGATCAACCAGGTCCTTCAAACTGTTCTCAGCCTCTATCATTCTTCTTTTTCTTATTTTCATTTGGAGCTAGAGCATCTTCTGTAAGATCTTTCTTCAGGCTGTCTCTTTGTACTTGAAGAAACTCTTCCAACTCTGAGTCTTCCTTTTCATTTGCATTTTCTAGTTTTTTAGATTCATCAAAGATGGCATGCACATTTTCCTCAACATAAAGTGTTGTTCTGTTGAAGACTCTATAAGACTTGTTGTTTGAAGAATATCCAACAAAGACACTTTCATCACTTTTGGAGTCAAACTAACCCAGTTTCTCCTTCCCATTGTTCAGCACACAACACTTGCATCCAAAAGTCCTCAAGTGACTTCTGTTGAGCTTTTGATCTTACAAAAGTTCATAGGGAGTTCTATGTTTGATCGACCTAATCAAACACCTATTGGTAACATAGCATGATATGTTGACAATTTCAGCCCAAAAACTTTTAGGCAACCCTGACTCTATCAACGTTGTCCTATCGATCTCCACAAAAGTTCGATTCTTCCTTTCTACCACCCCATTTTGTTGTGGAGTTCTTGGTGAAAAGAAGTTATGGTGAATCCCTTCTTTAGTGAAAAAACCATTAATCTTGGAATTTTTCAAATTCTGTGCCATGGTTCAACTAATCCTTGCAACCTTGCTACCAATTTGGTTTTGAAATCATCTTGTTGAAGGCTATCAACACATCAACTACTTCATCCCTCAAAAATCTGGTCCAGGTAAATACGGAGAAATCATTAACCACAACAAAGATGTACCTTTTAGCATACCTATTTTGCACCTTCATTGGACCACAAAGATTACTATGGATGAGTTTTAGCGGTCTAAAAGTGCTCACTTAGCTTCCTTCTTAGATTTGAAGAAATTTCTAGTTTATTTCCCTTTAACACATGCATCAAAAACTTTGTTGTCACAAAATTTGATCTTTGGAAATCCTCGGGCTAGGTCCCCAATAACCAGTTTGTTCAATAAAGAAGTGCTAACATGGTCCAGTTCTTTGTGCCATAAACCACTTGTCTCATCTTGAGCCCTGAGACAAGTTAAATTGTCACCATGATTAGAATTGAGGTTAGCTACATACATATTTTTGCATCTCTTGGTAGTGAGTATCACTTCCTTAATTGACAAATTTGTGACAAGACACTTATCTGACATGAACCTCACTTCATTGCCCTTGCCACAAATCTGATACATACTCAGAAGACTATACTTCAACCTATTGACATACTACACATCTTCAATAGAGTTTTCAACAGACTTTCCCATTCTTCCAACCCCTAGAAGATACCTTTTCTTCCCATTTCCAAAGAATAGATTACCCCACTTCTAGCCCTTTCAAAGAGGGAAGTTTTCGGTCCTTCCAACCATATTCTTGGAGAAACCCTGTCCGTGCACCAACACTGACTGCTACCACCAGATTGTTTCTGCACAAGACTCATTTATTAGACTTGGGAACCCATGTCAGTCTGAGTTCCAAAAAGCAGAAAGTGGCATAATTAAATGCTTCTTAGTCCAAGAGGGAAATTTGTGTGACCTTTTCCAAAGTCGGGACTTGGTCCCTTATAAAAATTTTTGGCCAGAGGATTTTTAACAACAAATAGAAGTTGTTTCCTCCTCGAGGTCCCCTTTAGAATCTCATAGTCTCCCTTTACATGCCCATTTCTACCACAATGCAAGCATACTAAATTGTCAGAGACAGACACATACTTACTGTGAGGATTATAAGGTAGATCAATTCTGTTTACATAGCATAAACCATTTCTCTCATTGCTCCTTTGATTTGTCATTTCAGATAGGAGTTTTGAGGAGGTTGCCCATTTGAGTGACTTATTTAATTCATCTTTCAACTTGACTAGTGTTATACCTTATTTTAACTCGCGTCAAATACTGTACTGTTACAACATATTGATGATTTCTAAATATTAACTTAAGGAGATGCCACATAATTATTTTTAAGGTAAATTGAGAAACCTATTTTGCTGAAATAACTCCAAATTAAGGTCTACTTAACTTATATAATACTAGGTAAGGGTTTGAGTTATCCTAAAGGGAAAGGGCGACGCATCCTTTAAGATCCATGAAAATGGTTACAACCAGACTTAGATAAATATAAGACTAAAAAAAAGAAAAAAAAATTGAAAACATTTCTAATTCTTGAAGAAAATAAGTTATAAAATACATAATAGCGTGATAAAATCTTATATGAGCTAACCATTAAGAATAGCAACATGAATATTTCAAATAATAATAATAATATTAAAAATTAGATACACTTTTGCTTGTTTTATATAGTAAAATAAATTATTAAAATGGTGGCAGAGTGATTTTTAGGACATAAAAATAATTTATAAAAGGTATAAAAATTAATGTGTATAAAAATAAAAATACAAAAAATAATGCAGATATGTATGTATGTATAAGGTAAAAGTGTTAAGCAAGTTTAGGCTTGATTGAAAAGTAGAATAATTATAAGTAGCATATGTTGTTGAAATTTGATTTTAGTTACTGTAGTAGTTTTTAGTAATATAGGTTATTTAGTTTAAAATTAATTTGAAATTTGAATTTTATTTAAGTTGTTGAGATATTTAGATTATTTTGAATTTTATATTATGCAGATTTTTTGTTTTAAGTTGGCTATTTAAAATAATAAAATTATTGAAAGCATTTCAATCCATTGAGAGACTTTTTCAACCCTTTTTTGCTGCCTCATTTGTCCTTTTAAAAAAAAACCAACAGTGGTATTAGAACCTCATTTTTCTTACGAGATATGTGAGTTCTTTCAAAAACTTACCATATAATTTTTAACCCGCAAGAGCTACCTTTTTAACCCATCAGGGTTACCTTTTTAACCCATCAGAGCTACTTTTAATCCGCAAGGGCTATTTCAACCCGTGCTTTTTCAACGCATAGGCTTGTTTTGAACCAAAGAATGGCAAGCAACAGTCTCTCTTTGAGTTCCCCAAAAATTTTACTTGCGAAAACTTTCAGATTTGGTCAGTAAAAATGAACTCATATCTTAAAGCCTGTCATTTGTGGGAAGTTGTGATGTAAGATATACTCTTACAACCTCTTCCTGCAAATCTTACTTTTTCTCAGATTAAAGCTCATTCGGATGAAAAAATAAGAAATTTCAAAGACAAAAGTGTCATTCAAATTCAGTTGTGGATTCAATTTTTTTTTTACAATCATTTCTTGTGAGACAACAAAAGAAGCCTGGGAAAAACTAAAAAAATTGCATGGAAGTAATCGAGTCAGACAAATGCAAATTTTAAATTTGAAAAGGGATTTTGAATATCTTAGGATGCAAGAGAATGAAACTATTGTTAACTATTCTGACAAGATATCGTTGATTGGTAACAAAATGAGGTTTCATGGCGAGGATTTCAAAGATGACAGAATAGTAGAAAAAATTCTTGTGACAATTACAGAGAGATTTGAGTCTAAAATTTCATCTTTATAAGAATTAAAAGATCTCTCTCTACTATATTGGTTGATGAATTAATAAGTACACTTCAAGAACAAGAGCAAGGAAGAGCTTTCAGACAAGACAATATTATTGAGAGTGCTCTTTATGCACAAAGCAGAAAAGAAAAAGGTAATTATCTCTTTGCAAACACTGTAAAAGAAAAACACACTTGGAAAAAGTTTATTGTTGGAGACCTAATGCAATATGTGGAAATTGCAAGCAGAAGGTCATGTTACAAAAGTGTGCAAGCATAAAAACAATCTTCAAGCAAGAGAAGCAGAAGCAGAAATTGAGGAAGAGCAACTTTTTAAAATTACAGTAACTAAAGCAACGGAGGAGTGTTGAAATTTATTTTTAGTTACTGGTGTAATTTTTTAGTAAAATAATTTATTTATTTTAAAATAAATTTGAATTTTGAAATTTAGTTAAGTGGTTGAGATATTTAGGTTATTTTGAATTTTAAATTATGCAGATATTTTGTTTTAGGTTGACTTTTTAAAACCCCTTAATGCTTAGTAAAATTATTGAAAACCATTGAAAGTATTTCAATCAATTGAAAAACTTTTTCATCCCTTTTTTGCTGTCACCTATTCATCCTTTTAAAAAAACTAACATTTGTCGATCTTAAAAAGATTGTGTCATCTACACTTGCTTTGCAAAATCTTTCCATAAAATTAGTTTCCCCAAAGATTTCTCAAGGCCAAAAGGTCAAATATTGGCAACTTTTGGCTTGGAAAAGTACCGTTGCTTCATTTGAAAGTTGTGCTTTCTTTTCAAATGCACGCGATTAAAATTTCCAAAAGAAGAGTTATAGGTCATTTTTTTATACTAAAAATTTATTTACTAACGATCACATTCTTAACCTAGAACAACTCCATTTTTTTGCCACTTAGAAAACCTGCATAGCTGGGCTTTTATATGCTATAGTTCTATACGTTAAAATTTGCATTTTAAGCCAAAATCTACACTTCAATAGCTCAAGAAAAGGTGATGTTTGAGCGTCAAAAATCTGCATTTTTTACATCTAAAATTTGCACCCTTTAATTCAAATTGCTACATTTTAAGACTCAATAAGTTATATTTTAACCTTAAAAGTGTATACTTTATTCAACTTGAAATCCATATATTTAAACTATGAAAAATCTGCGTCTTTAAGCTATTGAAAGCTGTGTTTTGAACACATAATTTTTTTTTAAAAAAAAAACCCTGAAAATAGGTGCATCATATATAAAAGAAAAGTTGTTCCTTGGCTCTACTTATTTGAAAAAAAAAAGTTATATTTTCACAAACTAAAAGAAAAAACATATTAAATAATAGATAAAACTTGCTAGAATGTATTGTTTTAAGTCAAATAATTATGCTAAGCCTATTATTTAAAATGATGGAAAAGGTGAACGACTACGTCTTACTGTTGTCCCTGGTTGGTTTGCAGCTTTGAAGTAAGGAGGAAGTGTTGGACTCACTTTGGGATGAGTAAGCCTCCCTAGACACAATGAGGATGAATATTTATCGATCGCTTCTCTGATTTGGATAGAGATGGAGACATATCATAACTCCAAGTGGCTCCCTAGTGTACATGTACAAAAGAAAAGAAACATTAATATCTATTGCTGACTCAATTGACAATACTGCTACATACAAAATATAACTATCATGGATTCAATTGAAGCATAGTAAAGGATCGCAAGTAAATACATATTGGTAGTTCATACAAAGCATGCAACTTGGTGGTTCCTAATTAAGGAAATTTCATATTGAAGACTAAATGCTTTAAGATCAGAACTTATCCTTATTATACATGGTAAAACCAAAAGAGGCAGGTTTAATCCTCAACTATTCCCAAGTGAAGTTACATACATGCTAACCTAATACTTCCTCAAGTTCCATTACAAACTCTCGAATATAGCAATTTACATAGTATGATTAGGTAAAAACAAACCCAAATATATGAACTTCGTAAACGGCATTATTTAGAAGGTCGTACACAAGCGTGCAATGAGTCAATATAACAAGCAGGATATGTTTCCTTAAAGCAATACACAGGAGAACATTCTTCATCAGATTCAAACCTGATAAGGCTCTAAACTAATTCGGATCAGAGGTTCTATCATATGATTTTACACAAGTAGTGGTTAAAGATCGAGAAGAATGAATTTATAAAACCAATCCCGAATCTTGAAACGAAAGAAAAATGTTTTTCCCTTTTCATACAACCATAAAACAACCGAGCCAATTGCCGTATGCTAATTTTCATATAACTTAATTTATTTGCAGCTTATGGGGAAAGAGTACAAGACGACAAACAGACAACGACCCTTTAAAGTTAGCAACAGACAACTCCACAGATAGCTTGTTCTTGATACAGGTTTAAAGGTTTTGAGCAAACAGGAAACTTCCCTTGCAGATTAGTCTCTAACAAAAATGACTACCCAATTTTGCAGGTTAGTTTTTAACCAAAAATAAAGGGGAAATAATGTTGAATCCTTGGATAAGAGAACACTACTTACACAAGCAACATGCAACAGCATCGCAAAGAAGGCTACCAATGTCAGAACAAACGTAACTCATAATAATTTTTATTCACGATTTTTAAATAAGCATGAATTGTGAAATCTGCAAATAAAAATACAATTTGAACCCTTTAAATATGACATTTGGCTTTCTTATGACCTATTGTTTTAAGAGATTGAGTATCAAAACATCATCTTTTGGATGTAACTCATACTTTATTGATTGAGTCATCTGTCCCATCTAAGTACTAGGTTGAAACTTTATGAAACTTTGTCTACTGCTGTTTATTTAATTAATAGCCTGCCATCTAAAGTTTTAAACCTTGACTCTCCATATTATCGTCTTTATCATCAAAATCCAAGCTATGATAATTTTTATACATTTGGTTGTGTTTGTTTTGTGCATCTTCCCCCTTCTCAACGCAATAAACCTTCAGCTCAGTCCACTAAATGTGCTTTCATAGGTTATAGTACTTCACAAAAAGGTTTTCTTTGCTATGATCCATGTTCTAACAAATTTCGTGTTTCTAGAAATGTTGTTTTCTTTGAGAATCAATATTTTTTCCTACTCATTTTGAGTCATCTTCTATTTCTCTTATTCTTACTTTTGAGGATTTGTCTTCTTCTTCTAAGAGATTCAAACCTAGATTTGTGTATGAACAACGTCGTCCAACTTTACCTCATCCCGAAATTGATCCGACACCTCAGACTACTGCTCAACCATAATCTAAGCTTTCTTCAAGTCCTGCTCCTCTTGAGACTCTTCGGTGATCTACCAGAGTATTTCGTACTCCTAGCTGGGATGGTTTCTCCTTACCAGAGTATTTCATACTCCTAACTGGGATGGTTTCTCCTCTACATTATCCACCATCTCTATTCCAACAGGTTATGCACAAGCCTCCAAGCTTGACTGTTAGCAGAAAGCAATGAAGGAAGAACTTTTGGCACTACAAGAAAATAACACATGGGACATCGTTTCTTGTCCTTCAGATGTCCGTCAATTGGATGTAAATGGGGTTATTCAGTTAAACTCCATTCTAATGGAACTCTTGATTGGTACAAAGCTCGATTGGTGGTCCTTGCTAACAAACAAGAGTATGGTGTAGATTATGAGGAGACCTTTGCACCAGTAGAAAAAATGACTATGGTGCGAACAATAATTGCAATTGCTAAAACGACTCCAAAAAGTGCCCGAAAATGTGCCTCGGAATGTCCAAAATTTTATCAAAAATCTGACTTCGTATTCTTTTTTAGGGAGTCAAGATTAGGGGAAAAGGGTCTAACCCCAATTTAAGAGTAAAAGATTAGCAATTATGATTTTTCAAGTAGCAAATTCCAGTGAGCATTCCACGCCCCTGACGCGACGCGCTAAGGGCGCGTAGATGACGGGGAGTTGTCTCCGCGTCCTCTCCGCGATGCGGAGATGTGTATTTTATGTCTAATGATTTTCTGTACGGTCCAAGATTTTTATGTCTTGGGCCTAAAAGTGTCCAGACGTGTTTTTATCTATACTTAGCTATATTTCACCCTCATATCATCCTAATCATTCCCCATTATCCTCTCAAACACTTAGCCATATTTTTCTATCACGCCCCAAAGTCCCGTAGGGCGTACCGGCACCCGTTGCCGATAAGGCTCGGGAGAACCAACCTGTAACTATATGCGTTCTACATATTATAAGGGGTTTCTACGTTTGACATGCCTTTAAGCAGATAAACAATGATAACAAGCCAAAAGAAATGCATATGACTAGGCTGTTGGGGCCACGGTACTTAAAATACGAGACATAACCACATTTTACTTTACATAGTCTACAAAGCCTCTAAATGAAGAAAGACATCTAATAAGGGTCGGGACAAGCCCCGCCTCAACTAACTATACAATAAAAATATGTAAGCTCTAGACACGTACAAAGCCCCGAAGCAACCTGGAGCTTGATGACAGCAGTTGAATATCCTATACTCCGACTGGGGAGATCTACTAGCACCTGTACCTGCAGCATGAAATGCAGGTCCCACGCAAGGGATGTCAGTACGGGATAATGTACTGAGTATGTAAAGCAGTGTATACTGTATATAAAGTAACAACTCAAATGAAGCCATGCATCTATGGAAGATCAGAGACCACCCTTAGTGACACTGTGGAATCATGTACTTTATATCCGTTATGTCACTTTACCTTTACTATAAAATTTGTATTGTAAAATATGTGCACAGCTGTAACAAATGACCAACTGATTAGTGGTGAAACTGTATCGGGATCGTCCCTATGCTAGGTTCTCAATGAACACCCTCGGGCTACCACTCGTAAACTGTATCGGGATCGTCCCTATGCTAGGTTCGCAATGAACCACCTCGGGCTACCACCCATCAAAACTGTATACTTTATCTTTCAATTATCTTTCAGATGATTCTTTTGGTGGCCATAATATTGGAGCTGTAGGACTATATATGTAGCATGTGACTTGTAGATAACTATACAAGACAATATGACAATGGAAAAAGAGTATGTTACATAAACAATAAAATGCATATGAAATGGAACAACCTGTGAACTTTATTTGGCAACAAGAACTCATGTATCATGATATTCATGTATGTAACAAGATTTGGAAGTGACTATTTATGGAATCATATGAACATGTCGAAGGATGGAGACATAGTTAATAGTTATTTCAGAGGTGGTAAGTGCCTTTATGTGCCAAGGACGGATCTATGTTTCATGCCAAATGATACAAAATCAAATAACCTTACATACCTCGTTGGACGACCTTGTTACTAACCCGAAATAACCTTCCCTTCCTTCAAATACTTATCTACAACATAGTAGGTGATAAAACTAGCATTATGAGCTAATAAACACCCTTTGGTTGCCTAATTACATAACAAAACAACATATGGGTAGCAAGCGGACAATTACGAACCATAGCCTATTCTTTCAACCATTTTGCCTTTAATCGTATTCCTTAGTGCACATTCACTTATATACATCATGTACAACCTGTTCTAATGCCATACAAACCTTACAATAGCCCACGAAACACAGCACATCACCATTTTATACAATCTACAAATGGGCAGCATAACGTTACTTCCCTTCGCTACATTTCGATGTCTACAACTCCAAACCTATTCCAACCTTAACCAAACTATTCTAGCAACATTTTAACATATAAACAGCTATTAACCAATCTCTGAACAGTAACGAATCAGTCATAAAGTGCATAAAGAAATAGCATTCAGTCCAATATTCCATAAGTTCTAACGAAACACACAATTACAATATCATATAGGGACCCACTTTTGTGAACTGTAAACATGGTTAATCAGACCTTATTCACTATTGAAAATCCAAATTTTGTTAAATACATAAGTATTATCTCATAGTAAAGCCAACCAACAAGCGAAAAAACACTTAATTAACAAGAAAAGTGCACAAGACTCCTTAGCACACAATCTGTCCAGAAATTCCAGCACAATCATACTAACATATACTTCTTATTTTTCATAGTAAAACCATACTAAAAACATATGTAAGCTTACTTACCACTTTCTTCAAGGTATAGATCTTCTATAAGAACCCTTGAAGTTCTTTCTTTGCTGCTTTTCAAGCCAAGACACGTTGAGACAATTTTGGAAGCAAAACTGTTTTTTTTTGTTTGAAGTTCAAGTGAACATTGACTTTGTGGGAGCTGCTTTAGACCTTTTTAAAGTGGAACTTATGCCGACTTACTAAGGCATTCTCAGCATTGATTTATCAAGTAGGTGATGCAGCTCCTTTCCCCTTTCCTTTGGGCATTTTGGGGCACCAACTTAATTGGACTTGGGCTGCCAATTTTTTCAGATTTTATTCTTCTTGGTTTGGGACTAAAGTTTCCAAGCGTCTTGTGATATCTTTGAGCCTTTCTTACTATCATCCTTGGGATGTAAATATAGTCCATATGTGATGTTAAATCGTGGCCTAAAGTTACACCCTTAACACGAATTTTATTCATAATCGAACTTGGACAATTTCGACGTCGAGCCTCGTCTCCGCTTAACTACCAAATTTGAGCTAAGCAAGTAGGTGACTCACCTCCTTGCTTTTAAGTCCAACAAGAACCTCAATTCTCTCACTTCATTTTAAGGCCGTAACCTCCTCATTTCAACACAAAACATGTATACACTCGACCCTCTTAAGCACTAGACACACATATAGCCCATTAACGCGAGATTCAAGCACTTTTGAAAATTAGCGCTGGTTTAACCAAATCATGTCATATTTCATTTGAATTGTACTACTATTGTAGTGTAAGGTGTGGGGTGTTACATCCTCCCCCTTTAGGAACATTCGTCCTCGAATGTCAGCACAATTGGATAGCTTAGCCAAGTTTAAACCTCTACTTACACAGGCTTTAGCATATATTAAGTATTCAGTAACACATACCTATTAGTGCCCCAATTCTGTATGTTGGACTTTCTCTTTAGCTTCAAATAAGTGAGGGTATTTCAATTTCATTGCATCCTCATCTTACCATGTTATCTCTTCTGCTTGTCGGTTCCTCCAAAGTACTTTAACTAAAGCTATTTCTTTGTTCCTTAGCTTCTTAACTTGACGGTATAGAATAGCAACAGGTACCTCTTCATTAGTAATATCTTCTGTAACTTGTACATCCTTGATAGGAGTGATACGAGATGGGTCACCTATGCATTTTCGAAGCGTTGAGACATGAAAAACTGGATGAACCATCGAAAGCTCCTAGGGTTGCTCTATTTCATAAGAAACCTGTCCAAATCTGTTAATAATCTGATATGGCCCTATATAACGTGGTTAATTTTCCCTTCTTACCAAATCTCACAACCCCTTCATTGAGGACACCTTCAAAAATACCCAATCACCTACTGAAAGTTTCAGTCCTCTTCTCCTGGTATCTGCATATGATTTGTGTCGACTCTGGGCTGTTTCTAGTCGCTGCTGTATCACCTTAACTTTTTCCATGGCTTGTTGTACTAGATCC
>JAABOM020010383.1:0-19627 GCA_011800125.2 Solanum clarkiae | reverse complement strand
TAATAGTGCGATGTTTTACTTCATGTTTTCTTTCATGATTTTACTCTTGAATTGCATGATTTTATACTAGCATTACACACCCACCAAGTGTTTGATAAAATATTCGATTATGGTATGTTGAGTAATTGAAGGTCCTATGCATGTCTTATGAGTTGAACGACTATATGATGATGAAATGATGATAAAATGATGACGGAGTGATGATGAAATGGAATTTATTTATATGATGATGAAAGGAGTTTATATATATATGATATTTTCTCTATAATATTGGGGATAACCAAGCCTAGCTCGGGTTGTAGACCCGGGTAACTTTGTTGAGGGGTTAGTACCTCTATCTCCTAATTCAAGGTGTGGTAGCCCCGGTAACCTTATTGTGGGTTTGTACCCATCCACCTTGTTGAGACTTTGTACCTATCAACCCCGTTAGGGCATTTTTACTCCATCAAACTGCTGGGGGATTTGTACTCCATCAACCTTGTTAAGGGGTTTGTACTCCATCAAACTCATGAAGGGGTTTGTACCTCATGCACCTACCCCAAGGGGTGGTAGGCCTTGGCTTTCACTATAATGGTCACTCTTTATACTTGTATTATGTTCTATATAAGCATTATTTTACTTCAAGCATCATTTATACATGTCACATTGTTAGTATGCTACCTATTCCTTATGATTATGAATTTTTCCTATGATGTTTATCTTTTGTTGCATTGCATCCTACATACTTAGTACATTCAAATGTAACAATGCATACTCTATGTCTACATGATATCACCATGTAGGAATTGGAGCTCCTATTAATTCTCCTCGTGGCTAGACAGATTGTTCAAGTTAGCTTATGGTGAGTCCTCAAGTCCGGAGACAATATCTATCTTCACTCAAGCTTATGTTTAGACTATGTTTTGTATGCTTGGATTACCTATTGCAATTATTATTGAGGATAAGCCTGGTTGCTTTTCTTGGCCCTGGCTAAGTATCTAAGGTTTAGAGGTTTTGTTGGACATGTTATGTATCTATGTTATGAGCCTTGAATCTCTTGTTTCTTGGTGCTTATGATATGGAAATTTACCCTTAGTCCCAATTCCCCTTGTTTATGCTTATCTCTTATTGTCATTTTAATTGTTTTCGTGACCAAAGATGTGTAATTATATGTTATGATGCTTGTTTGGGGTTCCTTCGGGTTCCCCATTCGCCGGTCATGTCTAGGACCTAGGTCCAGGGCATGACAAAGATGGTATGAGCAATAGGTTGTTAGGTCCTTAGAGTCCAACACCCTGCGTCGATTAGAGTCCTATTCATGATTGTGAAGCGTGCCACGACTATAAATGGGAGGCTGTGAGGCATTCTGTGAAATGTTTCACTTCTTCATGATCTATATTGTGTGATAGAGTTAGGTCACCTAGGGCTTATTGCTAATCCCTAACTGTCACATTACAGGATATGTCTCAAGCTACTCAGGATAGTGATGTGATAAAGGTGGAGGTTTGCAATGCTTTATGGGCATTGGCCAAAGAGGCGACAAAGTTGGCAACTCACCTCAATCAACAAGTGAGTGCTCCCAAGACTCCAATTGGTAAGCGGAGAGAAGATGAGGCCAAGAGGGCCCGTATTGAAGGAAACTTCCAAAGTATCAAAGATAAAGGTAGTGTGGTGCCTTATGCAAGGTGCCCAAAATGTGGTAGGTACCATGGTGGCCCATGCTTTAGGAAGACCGATACTTGTTATGGGTGTAGTAAAGTGGGTCACAAGCGAATGAATTGTCCATATGTTCGAGGAAGTGTAAAGGTGGTCGACCTTCGGATCAAGGTGGTCATGTTTATCAAGTGGCTCAAGAAGGGGATAAGGTGCCCGATGTTGCTACCGGTATGTCAAAATTTTCTTTAGCTTTGATTTGTTTGCATTGATGGGCCTGTGTGCCACTATTTCTTTCTTTATTCTTTTGATTGCTAGTGGGTTCATGTGTGTCCCGAACTCCCTTTGGTGTTTATCTCATTGGCGAGCCTATTGTTGTTGGAAAGTTTATAGGTGTTGTTCCATGTTTATATTATATTAGGTCTTGCCTTATGACTTATCGGGTCAGTGTGGTGGATGTTGATGCTATGCTCGGGATGGATTAGTTGCATTGATGTTGTGTCCCCATTGAATATAGGTCCCATAGAGTTAAATTTCGATTTCCTATTAAATCCATCTTTGAGTGGGGGCTTGTAAGGTGGTTGCAAGGGGTAAATTTGTTTGTCATATTAAGGTATAATTGATCGCTAAGGGTTGCATTTATCATCTTGTAATAGTTAGGGGTGTTGAAACTAGGTCATTCCTATTGAGGTGAATCTGGTGATCAAGGGGTTAGTGAAGTCCTTCTCGACACTTTGAAGTTGGGGTAGTGCCTTTTGGTTTGACTTATGCCCGGTTATGTCTATGGGTTTCATGAATAGGGCCTTTAGTCCCTACCTTGTTATGATTGTGGTAGTTTCTAGTGATGAGGTATTGAATTATTTAGAGCTTGTGAATCATTTGGGGGTAATGTTGCAAATCCTGGGGTAAGAGGAGTTGTAAGCTATGTATGTGAAGTGTGAATTTTTTTTAGACGAGGTTACTTCCTTAGGTCTTGTGGTGTCGGGGGATGGTTTTAAAGTTGATCCGAAGGGGGCGTATGTGAATAGAAACCGGCCTGGACCATTGACTCCATCGGACATTCGGAGCTTCTTGGCCTTAGCAGTTACTATCGGAAGTTTGGGAGTGACTTCTCTTCTATTGCTTCTCCCATGACTAAGTTGACCCAAAGGAAGGCTAAGTTTGTGTGATCGTTGAGTGTGAAAAGTGTTTTCAAATCTTGAGAGATAAGTTTGTGTCCACTCCTATCTTGTCTTTACTGAAAGGGGCACATGGTACCCTTAGGTACCAAGGCAGTTTGTGTGTGCCTTGTGTTGATGGTTTGAGGGAGAAAGAGAAAATCATTGATGAGTGTTAATTCGAAAAATGACTTTTGATGTTTTTGAAAATCCGATTTAATACTTAATTAATTTAAGTACAAATCAAGTTCCCGAAAATTAAAGAGTCGCCACCTAATTTTAAGGATAATTAGGAAACCAATAAAACATTTAAAAAGACCTAACAAAAAAATCTTTCTAAATACCAAAGAACGGATTCAGCTTCAATTTCCATTTTTGAGAAGAAATCAATCACTCAAAATGGCCGCTAACTCGCGGTTGACCGATGATTAGGGATTTTGACTAACTTTGACTGAATTTTAAAAGGGTTGACTAAATTTGCAAAATAATGACTAAATTTGAAAGAATTGACTAGATTTGAAAAATTGACTATATTTGCAAAATTGACTAAATTTGCAAAAGTTGACAGTTCGAAAATTTGACTAAGTCTTAAAAATTTGAATACATTTGAAAATTGACTAGGTTTGAAAAATTAACTAAGTTTGCAAAATTGACTTAGTTTTAAAAGGGCTGGACTAAGTTGGAAAAAGGTTGACTAAATGTGACAAATTGACTAAATTTATCAAAGTTGACTAAGTTTGAAATTGGACCAATTTTCAAGAGTTTTGCCAAAATAAATTGTAGGCAAAGTTTTAACACTAAGAAAGTCAAAAAATGGAAATTAACAAAATGGAGACATGTTGGGGGAACTAATTAGACTAAAAAAATAATTAATACAAATATGTTAGAGTTAGTATCAAATAATAACAAATATTATAAATAAAAGAATGAACTCAAGAAAAAGCAATTAAATAGCAATCCGGTTCGGCACGCCCAATTCTTCAACCACCTGTCTTAGTACTAAATAAAAGACTTGGGCCTGCCTGGCGTATATTCTCAAAAGGATTGTTGCTGAAGATTGGGCTTCTTTGCCCCTTTTACTGATGTATATCAGCGTAGCATATACATTGTTTGCCATATACAACATTCTAGCAAATTGCCCTCCTGGAAATTCGGCCGACAACGTCTCTTGGGCCGCCCCTGCTGCTGCTCCTGCTAAATGGGCTTGTGGCCCATATCCTATGGTATACACTTAGTATATATCTGTTGTATATTAGTGTATAAGCACTGATTTTGGGCTTCAAAACCTGTATATCATTTACATTGACCTATATCAACCTTTCCATGGCTCTGAATAAGGCAGGATGACTCGGAATTCGCAAATATGCAACAGAGGATTCCAAATTGAACTCATGTGGAGGCGATTCATGCAAAGGAAAACAAAAAAAAGAACGAAAGTCTTTACTTCCATCATGACTCCAAATAAAATATGACCCTAAGAAGAATAGCTGGCATAACACTTAAAAACCAAAGAACATGAAATGGGAAACCTAAACGTGACTTAAATGAAATAGTGATGCTATAAAGTAACCAACTTGGAAACAAATATCTATAAGAATGAAATTTGTATCATCTAGCTCAAGCCTTCAAATTCGAGGCCAAACTGGAAGGAACAGTCAAGAGCACTCATACATTTGACAATAACAAATTGAAGCAGGGATGTGAAAATAACAAAGTTTCAGTCATGTCCACTCAATCTAAGTGCAAATAAAAAAACTATAAAAGAATGAAAAAAACAAATCCCAGCCAATATACAATGATACATGAGTAGATTAGCCATCATTTTGGAAATTGAACCATTCTCCTCTCTTTAAAAAGCCGACAGAAAGTAGACATCAGGGAGAGACCTTTAAACTTAGAGTCTGGACTCATAATTAACATGTAACCTGGTAAAATACTTGGTTTACTTGTTAAAATAAGAGAAAGGGGGTGAAAGAGGGCAATCAAGCACTTCAAAACTACGACAAAACAAAAGAGAAAAGCATTAACATGTTGAGCAAGCTATATTCATAAAACGAGATGGATGCATCTCAAAGACCCATAAAGAACATCAAAACAAGGATGTGATGTGCTAAAAGGGGCGACAACATTCAAGTCAAATCCACACGAGGGGCAGAAATGAACCAAGAAAGGGTACAAGTTACACATCATTTCCAAGCAAACAGAGACTGGCTAAAGCTAGAGCAAAACATGAGACGGAGATGAAAGAACTTGAAACCAACTATGAGACACAGAACCAAACCAGAAACTCGAAATCAATAAGCAATATGGTTTCCATTAATTAACAGTAAGAACCACAACATCGACTCATCAAGATAGCTTGTAACTAAACACTCAAAATTTGAGACACAAGATAATATTAAGGTGTGAATGACCTCAATAACATTGTTAGCGAACTGTATTCATATGAGGAGGAGTGAATAGTGTTGATTAGCCAATAATAAACCACAACATCACCTAGCTCAAACAGAGCATTCTCAGCCAGAATCAAACTAATGCAAGCATAGAACTTAATTATAAATTCAACACTCGCATTCGAATAAAGTATATGAAACCCGAAATGAAAAAATGAGATTAGGGTATTACCTCTATTGAAGTAGCGACTGGGACTCCGATCTTGTATGGGACTATTTACCACCGAACAAAATCGCCTCCTACTTCAGAGCAAAGAACTCCCAGCTTCAAGAAACCTTGAAATCGAGCAAGAATTTCTAAAAAAATCCTTTACTCTAAATGGAGATTGAATGTACTTTAGGTGAAAGACTACTGCGAAATTGAGTTGAGTTTTTTAGGGTTTTCAAGATTATCCCTGGCTGCCCAAAATGATGCTTTAAAAAGACAAATATAATCCCAAAATTAGGGCTTTAACGGGAGAAAAAATATGAGGGCCATTTCGAGCTTCAATTTGAAATTGACTTCCTCGTCCTTTTGGAATAATCCACGAGTCCATATCACAGCCATCGATTTCAATTGATAGTTATGATATGCACCATGCTTTGATTCCAAAATGGATGAGGTATGACCAATGATGGGGAATAGGGGAGGGACACGTATGTACGGAGTTTGGAGAAGGAATGTTGGGATGGAATATTTTGGTTTGGAATTTTCTGGGTTCGGTTTGGGGATGAAGTTGAAGAAGAAGAAGGGGTTGGACAGAGAGAGTGTATTATGAGGGGAAAATAGGAGAGAAAAAGAGAAATGGGGGCTGTGCCCCACGCACGGGTGTATATGTATTATGTATCTATATGTCGGCTGATTTTGATAAAAAGAAAATGGGTTGGGTTGGGTATATGGAATTGATTTGGGCCAGATTTAGTCCAAAATGGATCAGTTAGTCCAAGGATAGGGAAATTATAATTTGGTCAATTCAGTCGCAATTTCGACCAATTAAAGGTAATCAAATTAAATTTGATTGACTAATTTTGACTATACTACAGATTAACTTAAGAGCTTTTAATGTTATCAATCTAAAATAATCAAACTAGTTCCGAAATAATACTTCCTGAAATAAAAGCATTTATTTTAAAAATATTTTTTCATATTTTGAAACCCAATTATTTCAAATTGTCAAAATTAAAAGCTTCATAACTAATTCGTATTGTGGAGGGTAAAATTGGGTGTCAACAACTTTCTCTTTCTTTGGATGTGATCGATGGAAGAGATCATGGACAAAGAAACTTGACTAAAATAATCAAACTAGTTCCGAAATAATACTTCCTGAAATAAAAGCATTTATTTTAAAAATATTTTTTCATATTTTGAAACCCAATTATTTCAAATTGTCAAAATTAAAAGCTTCATAACTAATTCGTATTGTGGAGGGTAAAATTGGGTGTCAACAACTTTTCCTTTCTTTGGATGTGATCGATGGAAGAGATCATGGACAAAGAAACTTGACTAAACAAATTTTAAACTGACCACATCTCCATCTTCCGAGTGCTCTTGGTACGGACTTTGGGAAATTACGGTCGGACCCTGGTTCTGGGTTTCCTACATATCTCAGGCCATTTGTAGTTCAAAACGCTTGATTTTATGCATAATTCTAAAAGGACTCAAAAGCTATCCCAAAATCGAATTATGGAGAAATTAGAATGCTTGGGAATGAGATTTTTTAAGAGCAAATTAGAATACAGCCGATTTTTCAAAATTGAGCCCGCCTATATATCCTTGGACTTAGGAATCAGGCTGTTTGTAGTTCGACTCTATTGGTTGAAGGGAAAAATCTCTTATTCTAAGATAACCTCCAATTCAGGGAGAGTGACAAACGAATCGATTTATGAAAAAGAGGCTTGCAATGTATTAACCATAAATGTGGTATGCTTCACAACCATAATTAAAAACTTAGATGGACATAATTTTCAAAACTCTTGGTACATTATCACTCGGATTAGAAGATTGCATCCAGTGAGAGTTGAGATTATCCGAAGGTGAAACTGAAAATTAAAGAACTCAAAGAAATACCTGCATGCCTTCTGACAGGGGTGTGATTGAATTGTGGTGGTAGTCGCTTCCTAGCTCATGTCCGAAGGGTTTGACGCCCCTCTTCAGATTATGTCCCAGTTTGCTGCTAAGAAAAATTTTCACGTTGTGCTGCATCCTACTTGAGGACGTCCACACCTGTGGTTCATTTTAGGAATTCACCCTTTCGGATGCTCTTAATATAAATAAAACAAAATGCCAGTCAAATCATAATTTGAATTAGAGATGGCATCTTTTAGCATATTTAATAGTATTCTTCTTTTCGACATGATAGATAATGAATCAATATGAAGCAATCATTATATCACGCTCTCGATAAGTTGAATATAAAATAGTCTTCTCGACAACGAATATGCAATGGCCCTCTAGGCAACTGAAAATAAAATGGCCTTGTCGACCATGAATATGCAATGGCCCTCTCGGCAACTAGAAAATAAAATAGTCTTGTCAGCGATGAATATGCAATGGCCCTCTCGGCTACTAAAAATAAAATACTCTTGTCGTTGATGAATATGCAATGACCCTCTCAGCAATTGTAAAATAAAATAGCCTTTCGGCGATGAATATGCAATAGCCCTTTTGACAATCAAAAAATAAAATAGCCTTGTAGGCTATGAACATGCAATGCTCCTCTCGATAACTGGAAATAAGATAGCCTTGTTGGAAATGAATATGCAATAGCCCTCTCGACAACTGAAAGATAAAATAGCTTTGCCGGCGATGATCATGCAATGGCCCTCTAGGCAACTGAAAAGTAAAATGACTCTCTCCGCTATGCATGATGAAATGATATTTTCGTCAACTTGAAAGTAAATGGCTCTCTCTGTAATGCATGATGAAATGGACTTCTCGATAATTTGAAAGTAAAATGACTCTCTCTATGATACATGATGAGATGGCCTTCTCGGTAATTTGAAAGTAAAATCTCTCTCCGCGATGCATGATGAGATGGACCTCTCGGCAAATTGGAAGTAAAATGACTCTCTCCACGAAGCATGATGAAATGGTCCTCTCGGCAACTTGAAAATAAAATCTCCACGATGCATGATGAAATGGACCTCTCAACAACTTGAAAGTAAAACGAATCTCTACGCGATTAATGATGAAATGGACCTCTCGGCAGCTTGAAAGTAAAGTGACTTTCTTCATGAAATCTGATGAAATAGACCTCTCGGCAACTTGAAAGTAAAATGAATCTCTCTGTGATGAATGAGATGTGATAAATTGTTGGGGATTTGAGTGAGATGAAACAATTTATGTCTCGGCTATTCTCTTTTAGATAAGACCTACAAAATATTTTCCCGCATCTACAGAAAATTTCGTAGTTTCAAAATGAATTAATCTGTGTTGAATCTTCGGTTGTCTACTCCTCATCTTGTCCCACAATGAACCGCTTTGATCTTCTCCACCTTTTGATAGACAGAAGGTAGAAAATATATATTTTGAAAACATATTCTACATGTTAGAAACAATAAATTCAAAAAAGGTTTTTGAGGAAAAATCACTGCCAATTGTCATGTTACGTAAAGCTTAGATGAACATGTTCGACTTTTGACATAGATTCCTTGGTGTGTCGCAGTTGTCTTTGAATTCCTGATCAAGCTGAGAGTCCTTAGGGAGACTTTCAGACTTGTAACGATGCTTAGCGAAATTTTGAGGGCAACCTCAAAATTTCTGTCCCAGTTTAAATGTTGTAGGCGATCGATAACTTATCAGAAGCACCTTGGAAATTTTTGAGATCTTTCTCAAAAATTCTGTCCCAGTTGAAATTTTAACATGCTTTGAACTCCAATTTGTTGAAGATGGACCTCTTTATTCAGAATTTTTGAGTTCCTCTCAAAAATTCTATCCTATTTTCCTTTATGGGAGTATGACTAAGATGTTGTAATGCTACGCATCCCATTAGGGCAGGAATCAGGTCAAACATAGTTCCCCTCTCGGGAGGTAGAGAAAAATACAAATTTTAAATAAGAAAATGATTGAGGCCGACATAGACCGCCTACGTATCTCATTCTTCAGAATTCAGGTCAAATGTAGTTCCAAAAGGTAAAAAGGAGTAATAAAAAGGGATAAGGGGATGACGAGGCCGACATAGGCCGCCTATGTACCTCATTCTTGAGAATTCAGGTCAAACGTAGTTCATTACATAGGGAAAAATAAATGCAGTAACTGAATAATACAATTACAAAGGAGAAAAAAGTAAAGGCGAACTCTAAATCTTCAAACATAATATCTCTTGACAGCATCTGAATTGATTGGTCTTGGCCACTCTTGACCATCAATCTCTAAAAAAATTAATGATCCTCGTGAAAACACGTTGCGAACCATGTACGATCCTTGCCAACTTGATGCAAACTTTCCTTTATACTCATCTTGATTGGGAAAGATACGTTTGAGAGCCAATTGTCTAACCTTGAATATTCGAGGTTTTACTCTCTTATTGAAAGCACGAATCATCCTATGTTGATATAATTAACCATGGAAAAAGTTGTAATCCTCTTTTCATCAATTAAAGCCAAATGTTCGATCCGATTACGAACCAAGTCAGCGTCACTCAACTCAGCTTCTTGAATAATTCTCAGTAATGGTATTTCCACTTTGGCCGGTATCACAGCTTTTGTTCCATATACCAGCAAGTACAGGGTTGCTCCAATTGATGTTCTGACAGTTGTGTGGTATACCAATAAGGCATAGGTAGCATTTTGTGCTATCCTCGGTGTCTATCAATCATTTTCCTTAAAATCTTCTTGATATTCTTGTTGGCGATTTCTATAGCTCCACTCATTTGAGGGTGATACGTTGTTGAATTCCGCTGAGTGATATTGAATTGCTCACATATCTCTTTCGTCAAGTTATTATTGAGATTTTCTCCATTATCGGTGATGATAGAGTCTGGTATTCCAAATCGGCATACCAAATTGTTACGCACAAAATCAGCTACCACTTTCTTTGTCACAAACTTATAGGAGATTGCCTCCACCCACTTGGTAAAGTAGTCAACGACAACCAAAATAAATCTGTGACCATTAGAGGCAGTTGGCTCTATCGAACCGATAATATCTATGCCCCAAATAAAAACAGCTAAGAAGAAATCATAGCTTTGAGTTCATGAGGAGGGACACAAATCAAATCACCTTGTATCTGACATTGATGGCATTTTTGCACAAACTTGCCACAGTCATGTTCCATAGTCATCCAAAAATAACTGACTCAAAGGATTTTCCTTGCTAGAGTGAGTCCATTTGTATGAGTACCACAAACCCTGGCATGTACTCGTTCGACAAGCTTCGTAGCTTCTGCGGTGTCAACATATCTAAGGAGACCTAGATCTGGAGTCCTCCCATAAAGAATTTCCCTACTCAGGAAGAAATTGTTTGCCTTCCAACGTATAGCTCTCTTCTGATCAGAAGTAGAATTTTCAGGATAAGTTCTGATCTCTAAATACTTCTTTATATCAAAATACCAAGGCTTTCCTTCTGGTTATGTCTCAATATGCAAACAATTGGCCAGTTGTTATCTCAAGTATGTCTCTAAAGGATTAGTATACATTATGTCCAGATGTTGAATCATCGAGGAAATGGTGGCTAGGGCATCGACGAACTCATTTTATATCCTTGGCGTGTGCTTGAACTCGATCTTTTGAAATCTTTTACACAACCTCTGCACTAGGTGCACATATGGTACGATCTTTGGGTTTTTCATAGTCCATTCTCCCTGAACCTGATGAATCAGCAAATCTGAATCTCCAATGACCAGCAACTCTTGAATATTCGTGTCTATAGCCGTGCTCAAGCCCAAAATACAAGCCTCATACACAACCATATTTTTAGTACAAGAAAATCGAAGTTCCGTAGCCATCAGGTGATGTTGCTCGGATTCAAATACTAAGAACGCTCCAATGCCACTACCTTGAGAATTCACGGCTCCATCAAAGAACATTCACCAACCAGGGTATGCCTCGAAGATGTCTTTTCCTGCAAATGATATCTCTTCATCGGGAAAGTAGGTTTTAAGTGGTTCATAATCATTGTCAACGGGATTTTCTGCAAGATGATCAGCTAAAGCCTGTCCTTTGATTGCTTTCTGAGTTACATACACGATGTTGAACTCGTTCAACAGCATTTTCCACTTGGCTAGTCTTCCTGTCGGCATTGCTTTCTGAAAGATATATCTTAATAGATCCATCTTCGAAATGAGGTATGTAGTATAGGAAGACAAATAGTGTATCAACTTTTGAGCAACCCAAGTCAAAGCACAATAAGTGTTCTCTAAATAAGTATATCGAGCTTCATACGGCGTGACCTTCTTACTCAAATAGTAGATAGCCCCTTCCTTCTTCCCGATTTCATCATGCTGGCCCAGCACACATCTAAATGCATTATCAGAGACCGACAAATATAATAATAGTGGACTTCCTTCTCAAGGAGGTACCAGCACTGGTGGATTAGACAAATTGCTTTTGATAGTATCGAAAGCAGTCTGGCAATCTTCATTCCAGTTTGTTAATGCATCCTTTTTCAACATCCTGAAGATAGGTTCACAAATCAACACAGATTGGGCTATGAACCGACTAATGTAATTCAATCTCCCCAAGAAACTCATGACTTCTTTCTTCGTCTTTGGAGGAGAGAAATCCTGAATTGCATTGGTCTTAGAAGGGTCAAGCTCTGTACCTCTTAGACTGACTATAAATCCTAGCAACTTACCGGCAGGCACTCAAATGGACATTTGGCAGGATTCAACTTCAGCCTGTATCGGTATAGGCGATCAAAGAATTTCTTCAAATGAATCAGGTGATTTGAACTCTCACGGGACTTGATGATAACATCATATACATAGACCTCAATCTCTTTGTGAATCATGTCATGGAAAAGAGTTGTCATAGCTCTCATATAAGTAGCTCCTGCATTTTTTAGGCCAAATTGCATCACTCGATAATGGTACGCACCCCAGGGTGTGATGAAAGCTGTCTTTTCTGCATCTTCTTCATCCATTAAAATTTGGTGATATCCCACAAAGCAATCTACGAATGATTGCATCTCATTCTTGGCACAATTATCAATGAGAATGTGAATGTTCGGCAATGGAAAATCATCCTTGGGGCTAGCTTTATTCAGATCTCTGTAGTCAACACATATCCAGATGTTTCCATCCTTTTGGGCACTGCAACAATATTGGCCAACCAACTAGGGTATTGCGTCACTTCTACCACCTTGGATTGTATCTATTTGGTAACCTCTTCCTTGATTTTCAGACTCAAATTCGGCTTAAACTTTTGAGTCTTTTGTTTCACTTGACTGAATTCTGGGTTAATTGGCAACTTGTGAGAGACAATATCAGTACTCTGACCTGGCATATCCTCATAGGACTAAGAAAACATGTCCATGTATTCTTTTAGCAAGTTAGTGAGTTCTCCCTTTTGAGCATCCTTCAAATGGACACCGATTCTGGTTTTCTTGACACATTCTTCATCTCCCAAATTCACTGTCTCAGTCTCATCTAGATTAGGCTTATCCCAATTCTCAAATTGTCTCAATTCCTGGGCAAGATGTTCGGGTACTATGGTTCTTTCATCATATTCCTCAAGCTCATTGTCATCCACTTCATTCTATTCATTCAGCTTTTGACATGACATGACATTGGCAGGTTTAAAATTATTTAAACTGAAATCATAAACAAACATAGTTATATAAGAAGTAATTGAAACGATAAGATGAATAATAAGTGTGATTTGAAATAAATAGAGGATTTCATTTAAAAGAAAGTGCAAACTTTGGACATGACCATGGGTCAATCTAACTTTTGAGATATTACGAGAGAAATTAGAAAATAATTAAACAAGAGTGAAATAGCAAGGTAAGAGATTGGTCATGGGCCGCCACCGGACTGCCACCTATTTTTTAAAAAATGAGTAATTTAGCAATTGTTCGTCCACCAAGACAAGTAGGGGATCAGCGACGAGGTGGATGTCTCTCTCAACTCTTGGTCACCCATTCCTGCGCCTCAAACACTTGACGTTTGGGTTATTCATCATAATCAATTGCATCAATTTCTTTAAACAAGTCCCAAATCCCTCCCCCAAGGCTATTGTCACCTATACATTCTCGTACTGGAAATGATTGATAAAGGTGCAGTATTAGCCAAGCCAAGGCTCGATTATCCTTCTGATTCTGTATCTCCCACTCATCTTCCTCCAAGATAGTGTATCCTAGGCTGAATCTTTATTGTTTCGTTGTCAATAGAATAGGCTCGGTAATACCCTGTAAGTGCTTCCCTAGCCCAAAACACATTTAAAACCCATTCCTCAACATCATTATGGCTATCATCTTATAAACAGTAGGCATAGGAGGTCCCGATGTCTAGTCATCTTTGGTAGCATTCACTATTTCAACCGTGTAGAGATCTGATCCTCTAGTAACATTATCGATGATGGGTGCATACGCATTCAAATGGCTTCCCTCACCATAAATAACACTTCAAGTTCATTCCAAATGAACTTCATCATTTGGTGGAGGGTAGAAGGCACAACTCCCACCATATGGATCCAAGGTCTTCCTAACAACATGTTATAGTTGGTAGCGATGTCCATTACTTAAAGTTCAATGATGAATTCAGCAGGTCCCACACAATTTATTAGATTCACTGCCCCCAGTGTATCTCTTTGGCCATCGTCAAATGCTCTCACATTAACTCGGCTTTGCTAGATTTTCTACACATTGTAGTTCAATTGCTTGAGAGTGGATAGAGGACAAATATTTAGTCCAGATACATTATCGATCAAGACACGATTTAGAATCATATCTCAATACTTGATTATAACATAAAGTTCCTTATTATGCATTGCTCCCTCGAAATGTAGCTCTTCATTGCCAAAACTGATGCGATGACCCCGGGTAACTCGACTTATCATGGCTGCTAGATTATCACTGTCTGTTCCTACAGGCACATAAGTGTCCTCTAATGCTCTCATTAATGCCTATCTATGATGTTGTGAATTCATCAATAGTGCCCATACAGAAATCTGGGCAAGTATCTTCTCTAAGTGTTTCACAATAGAGTACTCCTAAGGCCACATTCTTCTCCAAAATTCTACCGCCTTAGCTTCACTTAGCAGCCTTTGAGCTTTTCTACCTGCTCCCTAAATTGATTTTCCTGTATCAACAATCTCGATCTCAACCTTCTTGTTATAAATTCCTTTTGGTGCCATAGCAATCACTTCACAAGGTATTAAAAACTCCATCTTTGGCTTCTCAGTGATACTTAGAGATACCACACTCTTTTCTAAACTTACAGTGCCATATGGCACTGTCTTCTTAGCTGTACACCAATATTCTTCTCTCTCAGTCATACCAATAATGTTCCCTCCTTGATCAGGTAACATATTCTTGTTGACATTAGGAGCGACGGTCAGAAAAACGACCATGTCGCGATCAATTAAATCCATGATTTTATGCTTCAAATTTATGCAATCTTCAGTGTCATGTCCAACACTGTTAGAGTGGTAAGAACAAGTTTGATTGCTCCTGAAGAAATGAGAATTAGAATCCATGGCTCTCGGAGGGGCAGGATGGATCAACCCTGCAGCTGACAATCTTTCTAATAGCTTTGTCTGGCTTTTAGTGAGCAGAGTGAACACCTTAGCAGTTTCCTTATTTGTGTTTAGATGAGGAGGGTTATAGTTATTTTGTGGAGGCAGAGGCACTCGATGGTAATTGGGATGGTTTCGAGGGGGGTGTAGGGATCTGGAATCTTGGGTATAGTGGTGCTTGGTAATTTGATGGCGGGGTTTGGGGACTTGGGATTGGGTAACAGGTAGAGGGATTCTGATAAGTTGGTTGGATATAGGAGCAACTTGGCAGTGGAGATTGGTAGTTCGGGATGATGTTTGGATATTGTGGGGATTGATAATGGGGAGAAGGGCTTTGGTACTTTATGGGTGGAGTGTGATATCTGATTGAGAATGAAAGATGGGGAATGAACTTGGGGTAGGTTGAAAATGAATTTTAAGGGGTGTGGACTTTTCGGGGTGGCTACTAGGGGTTATTCTTTTGTCTTGTACACCGGAGATAGCTGACACATCTTCTTTCTTTTTCCTCAATATCTTGGACGATCCAACTGAATTTGATATACGGGTGATCTTGTAGGTTTTGAGTCCATATTCGATGTTCTCACCAATCTTAACTGTATCTACTAATTTTCCTCTAACAAGCAGCATCATTCTTTCATAAAACTCAGGCTCCTAGAGCACACAAACACTTTGATAATCTCCTTTCAAACATGGGAGGATGCACTCTGGCAGCATTCTTTCTCCATCTATAGGTGTATTCCTGATAACTCTCGGTTGACTTTTGTCTTGTCTTCTCCAATGAATAGCGTCCTAGAACGATTTTAACATTATAAGCAAAACTTTCGACAAAATCTTTGGCCATAGTACTCCAACTGGCCCATTGGTTTATTTCTTGGGAGATAAACCATTCTAGGGCCTCCCCGCTTAGACTTCGGCTGAAAAGCCGCATCATAAATGCTTCATTTTTCCCGATACCCACAACCTAATCACAATATGCTCTCAGATGGGCCAGAGGATTTCCACTTCCATCGAAAGTGTCAAACTTCAATATCTTGAACCCTTCTAGAAGGCTCAGTTCAGGGTGAATGTATACATCCTCATAATCCAGCCCTGCAACATTAGGTGCATAGCGAAATTGCTTCATAGCTTTTGTAATTTCTTCCCTTATATCCAACTTGGCCATCTCCTCCTTGACTTTCCATTCTTTCTCCTTCTCATCATAATGGTCAACCTCGGAGTAAGTGGCGAGAGAATTTGTGGATTGATAAGGATTAGGATATGGAAGGGGATTTTAGGAGGCATAATTTGGGTGGTAGGTGGGTTGTATTGGTTCGGATCTTGTCTTTCAGGAGGGATTATCAGGGGGTGAGTAGTGTGGGGAATTTGAGAGGAACTGCAGACTTGGACAATATTTGGGTTTTGGAGAAGGGATGGTGCTTGGGGAAAACAATTAGAATATCCTACGTCGAGGGTAGTTAAGTCGATGACAGCAGAAGCTTGAATAGGGGTAATTGGTGGATTTGTTGAAATAGGGATAGGTTGATGAGATAGATTAGGAGAAGGAAAATGTAATGGAGGCCTCCCATCATCTAGGCCCGAAAGATTAGCGGTGATGGCCAACTTTGCTAACTCTCGAGTCTTTTTCATTTCCATCTTCATGTCAACAATCTGTTGCATCAGCTGTGCAATCAATTTGTTATGTTGTGCGACAATAGGACCTATCACAGTGATCTCAATTAGGCTCACATCATCATTGTTGTTTGTCATTTTTCCTTCCCGCTGGTTTTGGTCAGGGGAGGGATCTTTGTGGGCTTTTGATCTAGTGAAATAGGGATGATCAGCTAGCTTTATCAACAAGATCAATTCCAAATTACCTGCAGGAAAAATTACTCAAAGGCAAGCATGTTAGTTCCCTTTGATTAATAGGTAATGTAAGATAGCACACATAAATCAATAAGCACACAATTATTGTTTTATCCGAAAGTAACTAGCCCACGGGTACACGATATATAGTAAATAGGTAGGACTTTCCCTATATGATCTTAGAAATAGTGGATCAGGAAGATTGATTTGCGCCAAGTCGGGTCTTCTCCCATTGTTAATAATGTAGATAGGGGAAAAACAAGCTTTTGGAAAGATAGGGGCAAGGCCTAAAAGGCTGTCTACGTATCTCACAAATGAGAAATCAGGCCCTACATAGTTCGAGAATACAAGGAATATCTTGGGTTCAAATAGACTTCATTACACGAAAAATGAAAAATACGGGATAGAAATATTACTAAGAAACATAAAATGTCTCTACCGAGATTCTTCTGTTGATTTGTTGATTTCCTTCTCCATGCTTGATTTGCATCACTCTTTTGGCGAGATGTCAACCTCAAGTTCCTCAGCCTCTTTGCTCGGTCCTGGGAGGGCATAATGGGGATTCTCTTGCTTTAGTAAGGGTATCTCCTCCGGGGTAGCCTCGAGTTCTACCTCCACCTCTATGTTTCGAGCTATTATGTTTCCAAGATATTCCTCTAGAGTAGATGAATATTCTTTGAGTAGTTGACCTGCCTTACTCAGGCTTGGTCTTTTATCCTCGGTATTTCTCATTTCATCATCAGCTTTAGCTATTTTTAGCAAGCATCGTCTTGGTAGCCTGATTCACCCCTCCATCTTCCAGGACCTCTGGGTGACCTTGCCTAGCATCCTTGTCAATATGCCTTCAACGCTCTTAGCATTTTGGCTTTTTTCCATCCTGACTGTAAATCCAATTTCCTTGAGATGGAAGAATGAAAGTTTAAAAGTGGGTTAAGGAGTTCGGACTTTGTTGAGATACTCGAGACTCAAAGAATTATTTGGTTGCATATTTGATAGTGACTGAGATTTATGCCTAGGTGGCTCTAGAAAAATTTGAACAGGAGTGGGCTAGAATTTTACCCAAATGAAACAACATAATAATACAAGCAGTTATAGCAAATAGCACAAAAATAGTTATTGCACGTCCTAAATGTAGGTGGCCATTTGATGCCAGTGGTTGGCCTAATGAATTTGAAAGGTGTATGCATAACAGACCATTGTATTCCCCCTCCCCCCCTCCCCCAAAAAAAAACTCCCATATATGAAGGAAATAATTTGAAAGTAAATGGGAAACAACTCCAGGGTAGGGGATATATAAAATAAAAAGGCCCACGCAGGGGTCAAGAAAAGTAAACATAAAGTCGCCCCACGCAGGGGAGATAAAGTGCAAACCCACGCAGGGGCTAAGAAAAGAAAATATAAAGTTGTCCCACATAGGGGAGATAAAGTGCAAACCCACGCAGGGGCTAAGAAAAGTAAACATAAAGTTGTCCCATGCAGGGGAGATGAAGTGCAAACCCACGCAGGGGATAAAAGTAAATAAATTGAAAATAAACCCTCGCAGGGGAGATACTACCTTGATGCTCCCGAGGGTCCTTCTTCCATTTTGCTCTTCTTTGATTGTCCCATGATATTGTGGAGTTTGTATTGATCCATCAACGAGTAACTATCGCATCTACGACCTTTTTCCTCCAAAGTTTTATATCTGATGCTTTCTCCACGGGCATTCATCCAAGAATCCATCTTTGTAAGTCCACTTCTCAAGTTTTCTAACTCTTGGGTTAGACGCTCAATGGTATGCTTATCTTCTTCCTATTTTCGAAGGAAGGCTTCCTGCATTTCTCAAGCTTCGTTCTTAACCCTCCCAAGCTTTACTTATGATTATGTATCTTGTAAACCTCGATAGATATTTCGAACTAAGAACCCAAGGCTTGAAAATCCTGCTTCAACCAATCCCTGTATCCATCCGCATATCCGGCATTAAATCGGTCTTCAGCAATAGTCTCTTTGGCCAGCCTTAAAGCTTTCTTCCACTCTTTCAATATGTCACCCGCGTTTGGGACACTGTCATCTTCATGATCAAATACATAGATATTCATGTGCATAGTGGGAGGTACGATCTATTTCCTACCAAATTGTCTCAAAACCCGAAGAGGCGCATATGGCCGGATACCTCAAATTCTTGGAAGTGGCAAAAATGGCAACTTATGACCCCAAGTCATGACCTCTTTTGAAATGAACCGATCACACATCCATTGAATGTTGTCCTCTCCTAACTCTAAAAAGATTTGGGCCCATCTTTCACAGGTCTTTTTTCCTTCAAAGTCGCCCCAATACATCATGTCATAAAGCCCTAGGAGGGGGTCTTGATTGTCCAATATGGGGAGTTCTTTAGTCCCTTCTCCTTTGAACAAATGACTTATTTTCTACCATTGAAGGAGCAAATTACACCCTTGAAAATATCAGTGCCTATTTCTGCATTTCCCGAGGCCACGGTACATATCGGCTACAATGGTTAGTGAGAGTGAATAATACTTCAACACTCCCTGAGCTTTGTGCCCATAGAAGGCGGTATGGGCAACCATGATGATTCTAGTATTGATGCTGAGGCTTGGGCCCTGAGGGAATACCATGAATCCCAATAGTGAAACGGCCAAGGTCAAAGGCTGCTTGACATCCCATTCATGATACGATTTGAACTCTTCATTGAACGTTAGGTAGAAGCTTGAGTGATCAAAGTGGTCATAGATATCTCTGAAGGCTATGCTCCATCATGTTCCTAGTCCACTCGTTGAGACTGAAATACTCCCTAATTTGCTCCTCGGTTGGCTTATCGGGAATTGAAATGCTTTCTTGTTTTTTAACTCTTCTTTTACTCGCCATTACAATGGTATCAATGGCGTCCTGAATT
>JAABOM020010372.1:0-19629 GCA_011800125.2 Solanum clarkiae | reverse complement strand
ATCCCCAATGCACAAAATCAAGCAAAATAAACATATAAGGGGGCGTCAAAATACCATATTTGGCACCCAAGCTCTGGTCCAAGGCTGATTCTGGCTATTCTCTCCTGTGGGGTAGTCTCTTCAGTTGTAGTACTCGGTCTAGAGGGGCAATTACCCTCAACTGATCATGATTATCAGCTATCCTCATCTCATCCTCGTGCCTCGATATCATCAAGGCAAGCTGGAACTCCTCGTCCTTTACGAGCTTTACACATACATTCCTCTTCTATGGTGCATCACCCTCCAAGAGGGGTCTCTTCTAGTGGGATGTCTATGTAGGCTCCTAAGAGGAAAATAAATCAAATAGCGGCGCTGGAGATGCCCTCTCTGGTAATGTGACTTGTTCCACTAGGGATGTTGTCATATCAGCCCAGAGTTTCTCGATATCCGATTGTAGGGTTGATAAATCTGAAGGCTAAGACTCAGCCAATCTCTTTTGAACCCACTCCTCAAAGGCATCGATGTGAGCATCCACTGTAGAAACATGATCCTGAATAGTAGCGATGGTGAATACGTGGCTTTGATCCTCTGAGTCTGCAATAGCCTACCGGACCCATGGCCTAATCTGCTGAAAAAGCTGAGACAATTGTGACTCAGCACGTGATAATCTCCATGCCATAGCCGGAATAGAAATGACAGACTAATAAACCATGCCCACTGTAGAAGGCTATGAAGTGGAAGCCTCTAGATCAGTAGCAACAGTAGTAGTGGATCCCTCTCAATGACTGCCTCGGGCTACGGGGGTCTCTCTCCTGTAATAGCAGCAGTAGTAGTGAGGCCAGTCTCAGAACCCTCAGGTGCTAGCACTGGGGAAAACATCTCTAGCGGAGGTGGAGTTTGTGCTGGCCAGAGTGCCGCCAAGTTCTCATCAACCTTGATCAGGCTGGGCTCCGAAGTGTGTTGGGCCTATACTAACTGGTCCAGCTAATGTATAATCTCCACCCGAGACTCTACACAGAGTCTGTAGATCAAACACAGGAATGGGATGGAGGTGGCCCTCTTCAGTGCTGCCTCATGTATCTGCTCGGCTATGAAGCAGGCCTAATGTATATCATAGCCAGCTAAGATACTAGCAACCAAAACTGCATGCTTCGATATAAGGGTATTATCTGCCAATGTCGGTAAGATGCATGATCAAACAATGGTCTACCAAAATTTATCTAGAAAGTTGATTGAAGCCTTGACAATAAGCTTCATATAAGTGGTTACCCAAGTAGACTTCGAACCCTGCTCTGCAATATGACTAGCCACCCACCTCAAAACTATGGTCTAATGCTCAAGATCCTTTATAATCAACAAGTTCCTAGCCTGCCCCAACCTATAGTCAAGTTCCACTATAGGTTTGGGGGCATGGTACTCGAGACCAAAAAACATAGGCGGATGGTCTCCTCAGATATGTCGACCAGCCTAGCTCTCACTTGTGTCTCTGTCAGCATAGGCTGAGTGAGAGGTTTCTTCCCCTTGGGAAGAGAATGCTGGATGATGGCTATATAGGATGCATACAACTCTCTCACCAAAATCGCAGAGTACCTACCAAGAGACTCTGTTAGCCATATGAGCCTAAAACAAATCATTGTATCCCATAGACCTGGGACACAATTAAGGCTATTACAAATCACCTTGGGATCCTCATATATAAAACGAGTAGGCTTGCCCCTCTCCTTGGGCTGCATGCCCTCTCTAAAAATCTCATCCATGCCCTTGATGCACCACTGATAGGCATGGGCATCCAGTGCTGTTGATGATGATAGTGCGACGGAGAACTCGACATCTGCTCCTTCTTCGGAGCCCTCCTCAGAACTATGCTCCTCTCTATAAGGAGTCATCTGTAGCATGTTACTCCCACTCTCATCACTACCTTCCTTTTTAGACTAGCCAGGACTATCTACCGGAGCTTGAGTACACCTAACTTTTGTTGCGGCTCTGGTCTGTGATATCGCAACACTAGGGTTCGATCTAACATTAATGGTCTCCAGGGACCCACTCGGCTGAGAGGTCTGGGCGTCACCTCAATGCTCGTCATCAGAAGGCTCATCCCTAAGCTTTTCCCTAAGAGCCTCAATCTCAGTACGTCTACCTTTCGACCATGATACCTGAAACATAGACATAAATGTACCATTGCTAGCCCCAAGAAAGAAGAAATTGAATACAAAAAGTAATCTAAATCAGTTGTAGAAGGGTTCTACGAAAACCCCTTTATGAGTCGTAGTGAGCACTATGAGTCGTAAAGTACTCTCGTAGACCAGTGCTTCAGAACAAACATTGGTCACTGAAAAATTCTATGAGACCTATGTACGACTCATAAAGTTATTTACGAGTCATAGATTGGTGTCTTATAAAATTCCATAGAATAATTAAAAATAGGTAGGAATCTACGAGGCCTATCTACGAGTCGTAAAGTGATTTACGACTCATAGAAGGTCTATCTGATGAATACTCAGAACATAAAGTCTCTGGAATTTCACACTACGGGCACTTACGACTCATAGATTGCTCTACAGGTCGTAAAAGCCTCTCGTGAACTAGAAATTTCAAGCACCTGATGTTTTAAGTCCATCACACGGACTCCACAAGACATTTTCAATAACTAATTATAAGCATTGAAGCAAGAATACAAACACTCACATGAATTAAATAAGACAACCCTGCCCCCAATAGTTTCAAAATCAAAATTACCCCATCAAAAATGATTAAGCATAAGTGATCCTATCATTCCGACCATTCGTATGAGATTCAAATAAGATCATGTACCCATGGCATTACCCACCAATTCACAATCATAAATCATGCAATATCATTAAATTAAACATGATGGATAGCACAACAAGCACACTCATTGGCATTCATAAGAACCTAATTACCCTATTTCAATTTCAGTTAACAACTTCAATTAGCGCAAAATTCAAATTTCAAATCGACAATTCAAATGCAACAAGAATTTTCATGTCTAACATCAACCCAATCATAATTATCAAATCAAGATTTTAAAGACAAGGTAAATTAGATATTGAAATTAAACCAAGATCTTAGCAAAAGTGAAGACTATCTTGACGAAGAAATAAAAGATGATTGAACACAAAACCCTAGATTGCCGGAATACATGGAGGAAAGTAATCATGGTGGTCGAAGATTATTCAAAAAAATGAGGCGAAGGGAAAGGTGAGGTTGATTGGTCAATTTTAGGTCAAATAGGGTTAAATAAATTTTTACCCCTCCTTTTTAGATTAAACTAGGTCAACTGATTAAATTACTAGGCTTGGGTCTACGATACCCCAATTACGAGTTGTAGATGGCTCTACAGATTGTAAGTCATGGTCTCGTAGAACCCTCCACACTTAGAAAAATTTCAGAAACTTACTTGAGGTCTACAAACCTTATTGACCACTCGTAGGTTGATCTATGAGTCATAAAGTTGGCTCGTGGATTGGAGTGCACAATTTTGCTACTTCCTAAAAATCTCATCCAGATGTGTATGAGTTATAAATAGCTCTACAACTCGCACACTCAGTCGTAGAAACTTGACCTGATGATTTTCTCAACCTAATTTTCTTGCTTAGTCCTTTACCTACATACTCTTCATGAAATACAGAATTACTCAATATGCGACCAACCCAATGTCAGAAATTGCAATTAAAACAAATAAAATTAACTAGCTATGAATTCAAAAACAAAAAACAAACATACAACTATGCTATAACATCAAAAACCTTTGGTTTCCTCCTAAGTAGTGCCTGATTCATTGACGTGGCACGACATAGACAAATTAGTTACTAGACTTCACTAGTTACCTAAACTTCACTCTTGAGCTCATCTGGATGCTTCATGGACTGATGTATATCGAATACAACTTCCTTATCATACAATCTAAACCTGAGTTGACCATTTTCATATCCACTAAAGCTCACCCAGTGATTAGGAATGGTCTTCCCAAGATGATTGGGATGTCGAAGTCAACCTCAAAATTAAGGATCACGAAATCTACAGGAAATATAAATTTCTCCACCTTTACCAAGACATCATAGAGTATCTCCATAGGTTTCTTCACCGTTCTATCCACCCACAACAATCCTATATTAGTTGGAGTAGGGGCTACCAATCCAAGCTTCTTGTGGACTGTAAGGGGCATCAAACTGATACTTCCACCTAAATCACATAGTGCCTTTGCGAACTCTACATCACCTATAGTGTAAGATATGGTGAAAGCACCTGTATATTCACGCATTGAGTTAAGGACTTCGTATTGATAGCACTGCAATAGTCAAGCTCTTGAGAAAGCTCTTGACTCATAGTGCACTACTTGGTGATCAAGTCCTTCATATACTTTGCATTGCCCGACATTTTCTCCAAAGCCTCAAGGAGAGAGATGTTGCTACATAGTTGCTTAAGCATGGAGAGAAGGTGGTTGAACTTTCCCTCCTCCTCCCTCTTTTTAATTTATTTAGGGAAAGTACGAGGAGGCCTAGGGATGGGCTTAACCTTCTGTGGCTTTTTAGCTGCTTCACTCACCCCATCCTTACCACAATTATCTACATCATCCACATGCTTTGTTGCAACTATCTTCTTACAAACATCTTCCTCATCAACTAGGATAGAAGGATCAATAGTGCTCTTGCCACATCTAGTAGTAACTTCCATACATTGCCGCTCATTCTTAGGATTTTGCACTGTGTTTCTTGGAAATTTACCCTTCTTACATTGATTGAGCTGAGTTGACACTTGACAAAATTGTTGCAAGATGTTTAATAGCCACAGAATGAGACTCTATTTTCTGATTTATGCTTGAAATATCATATTTCATGCCCCTTAGAGTTTTATCTTGTGTTTCGGCCTTCTTCAACAAGCGGTCAAACATCTCCTTAATTCTGAAATTATCTGTATACATGTAATAGTTTCACAATGGCACAAAAGAACCATTTCGGAAGCCTTCTCTATGAGCCCAATATGAATCTAAACCCATGTTCCTATCATAGTAACCACCCCAATTATCTCTAAAAGCTCCATCTACACCATAGTTCTGACCTTATTTTCTTTGACCTTGGTGCCAATAGTCTTGATTGGACCCTTGAGCATTGGTATGGAAACGCTCTATCTGATCATTCACAAAATAAGCATCCTCCCCATAATATGGTTCAACCTACATGGGTGCACACGGAGGTTGGTGAACCACTGCATTCGCTTTCTCTTGGTTCTGCTCGATCAGCGCATCCATGCTTGTGCAAAGCTGAGAAAGTTGTTGCATAATCTCTTCATTAATTTTTTTTACTCTGAGCCCACACTAATAGAACATGAACTCTTCATAGAAGCTCTATCGTAGTTTCCTTATGCACGATTAGTCTTGACCACTTGTTCCATATGCTCCATAATCCTTCCAAATGGTTGATCTAAAAACATGCCCCCTATAGTAGTGTAAGCACAAACCTGACTCTTCTCATCAAGAAAATGATAGGAGATCTCTACCAAGACATTATCAACTATCTTATGGTAAGGTATGCTTCTTAAACATTTAGTAAACTGCTTCAAAGTTGTACTTATCAAATCACCAGGAACATGCTCAAAGTTGTCGATCTGATCCTTCAATTTGAGCTTCTTCGATCTAGGGAAGTACCTCTCCAAGAAAGCCTTCTGCAAATCTGCCCAGCTAGTGATCAAACTCTGTGAGAGGTCAGATAATCATAATGCAGCATTACTTGTGAGAAATAATAGGAAGATATAAAATCCCGCAGTATCAATAGTCAGATTTTGTGTCGCCATCACACTCTTACAAACAAATGCCACATTATGCAAGTGGCTATATGGATCCTCTGATGTTAAGCCCTCAAATAACCTATGGTTCTGCAACATCTGATGTAACCCACTAGAGACTGTGAGCTTTGTATCTGCCGATAGTGGTGGCAAGAAAATAGCTCCCATCACATCCATAGCTTCCATCTATAAGCATTGTCATTGAAATCCCAAGGCTGTGAAATATCCTCCAAAGGAGGTGGGTTCTCATTCCTATCATCATCATTATTGCCACGATTCAAAGTTTCATTGGTCGTATTGTTGGCATTTTCTTGGGTCATTCTCCTTATATTTCATTGGATCTCTGAATTAAATAGAGTTAATGGACTGTCTTGACTCCTAGTGTTGGACATACATTACTAGTACACCCTGCAAAAATACAAAAACAAAAGTAAAATATAAGGAAACCAATAGAATAAAGAGGATAATGGTAGAAGCCTATAATTCCTGATATTCTATCCATCTAGGATCAGCTAAGATGTACCATGACCTGAAGGGAATGTTTTGGTAGGGAGGCATAGAAAAGGGCCTTGCAAAATTTGTGGCTCAATGTCCAAATTGCCAACAAGTGAAAGTAGAACAACAAAGGCCAGGAGGTTATATGCAGTGTATAGAGCTTCCAACATAGAAGTGGGATATGATCAATATGGATTTTGTTACCGGTTTGCCTCGCTCATTTCAGAAGTTTGACTCCATACGTGTAATAGTTGATAGACTCACAAAGTCAGCACACTTCTTGCCAGTCAGGAGTGATTATACGGCAGAAGAGTATGCCAAGCTATACCTCAAAGAGATAGTCAGGCTACATGGAGTCCCAATCTCAATTATTTCTGATTAGGGGCCTCAATTCACTGCAAAGTTTTTGAAGTCCTTCTAAAGGAGTTTAGGGACATAAGTGTATTTGAGTACAGCATTCCACCCTCAAACAAACGGTCAAGCGGAATACACCATTCAGACATTTGAAGATACATTGCGAGCTTGTGCATTGGACTTTAAAGATAGTTGGGTGGACCATTTGCCACTTATTGAATTTGCCTATAATAATAGATATCATGCGAGTATCAAGATGGCACTTTATAAAGCTTTGTATAAAAGGAAATGTAGGTCACCGATTAGATGGTTTGAACTGGGTGAAACCACCTTACTTGGGTCAGATCTAGTATAACAAGACATGGAAAAATTTAAGTTAATACAGCAGCGGCTAGAAACAAACCAAAGTCGTCACAAATCATATATGGATGCTAGAAGAAGAGGACTAGAATTCTCAGTAGGGGATTAGGTATTTTTAAAGGTGTCTCCAATGAAAAGGGTTATGAGATTTTGTAAGAAAGGAAAACTGAGTCCGCATTACATAGGGCCATATAAAATTATTAAGAAGTTTGGGCAAGTTGCATATGAACTAGAGCTATCCCAAGAGCTTTCAATGGTTCATCCAGTTTTTCATGTCTAAATGCTTAGAAAATGCATAGCTGACCTATCCCATATCACTCCTATTGAAGATGTGCAGGTTACAGAAGATCTCACATATGAAGATGTACCTATTGCTATTCTAGATCGTCAAGTTAAGAAGCTAAAAAATAAAGAAATAGCTTTCGTAAAAGTACTTTGGAGAAACCAGCAAGTAGAAGAAATAACATGGGTGGCCGAGGACGCTATGAAATCAAAATACCCTTACTTAATTGAAGCTAAAGAGGAAGTTCAATATCTAGAATTGGGGACCATAATAGGTACGTGTGTTTGAACATTTATTGCGATGAAATTGGTTAAGCTATCCAATTGTGCTAACATTCGAGGACGAATGGTCTTAAGGGGGGGGAATATGTAACACTCTACATCTTACAATACTAGTACTATGCAAATAAAACATGATATGGTTTGGTCAAATTAGCGCCAATTTTTAAAAGTGCTTGAATCTCCAATTAAAGGGTGATATGTATGTCTAACTCTTAAGAGGGTCGAGTGTATACATGTTTTCTGTCAAATTGAGGAGATAACAACCCTAAAAAAAGTGAGAGAATTGAGGTGCTTGTAGGTTTCAAGAAGCTAGCAGGTGATTCACCTACTTGCTTAGCTTAAAATTGCTAGCTAAACGGAGACGAGGCTCAACGTTGAATTTATCCAAGTCCGATTATGAATAAAGTCTGTATTAAGGGTGTAACTTTAGCCCGTGTTTTACTATAATAAATGGACTATATTTTCAGCCCAAGAAGAATATAAAAAGGTCCCAAGCCCATTATAATTTCTTTAGTAAGTTAGGCCCAACTAACTAAGAGAAAAGGGGAAAAATGGGCAGAAAGGCCCATCAATTTGGAGCCCCTTAAGGCCCAAGTGAAAGGAGCAAAATGGTACTTTAGTTATTTGATAAAATAAGTCTTAAAAGGTAAAACAAATTTGAAAAAATTAGTCCTTTAAAAAGGGGTTATAAGTAGCAAATTTTATTCATTCTTAGACTTTGAAAATTTCAGCTTTCACAAAACTTCATTGTTCTTCTTTATTGACTTTGTAAAGCAGCCAAAGGAAGATTTTAGGGTTCTTAAGGAGGCTTTCAACCTTGAAGGTAACCTAAGTGCTTAGTAAGTTTTCTTCATAAAAAACAAGAGACTATGTTGGTTATGTCTATACTAAAATTGTTGGACAGCATGTGTTCCAAAAGTTGTTATACATTTTTTCTTGTTTATTTGGAAGATTTACTCTTTTTGGTTGGATTGATTATGAAGGGATTCTACTATTCTTAATGTTATTGGTTCTTTAATGATGTATAAGGGTTGCTGCACTATTTTACAGTATGTGAAAGTGAGTTCTTGTGTGATATCATAATTGTGCTTGTAATAGGAACTTGCTGGCTGATTGATTGAGGACAATGGTCTCACATCCTCCACCTATTTTGAGGACTGTTTTTGAACTTCTTTAGGACTATTTGTATGTGTAAATGTTGTGGAAATAGTTTGGTTGAAGTTGGTAAAGTTTTGGAATCGTTAACATCGTAATGTAGCAAAGGGATGTGACGTTATGCCGCCTGCTTGTATGTTACGTAGAATTGTTATATATTTTGCTTTATGGGCTGTTGTAATGCTGTTATCACACTAAAACAGGCTACACATGATATATGTATATGATAATGTGCATTAGAAAATACGATTAGGGGCGGAAAGGTTGAAAGAATATGCTCGGGTTTATAATTATCTGCTTGCTGTCCATGGGTCTTTTTTATGAGATTGGGCTGCCAAGATGTATCTATTGGATGCTAATGCTAGTTTTATCAATTACTATGTTATAGATAAATATTTAGAGGAAAGGAAGGTTATCTCGAGGTAATAGAGAGGTCGTACAGCGAGGTATGTAAGGCTACTTGATTTTGTATTACTTGGCATGAAATCTTCCTTGGCACATAAAGGCACTTACCAACTCCGACACAACTATTAACCGTGCCTCCACTCTTTGACATGTTCATATGCTTCCATACATAGTCACCTTCAAATCTGCATACATGCTTAGATACTAAGTTACATGGGTTCCTGTTGCTAAATAAAGTTCACGAGTTGTTTCATCGCATACGCATTTCATTATTTGTGTAACGTACTCTTTTCATTGTCATATTGTCTTGTATGATTATCTACATGTCACATATTGCATATACAGCCCTACAGCTCCAATATTATGACCGCCAAAAGAACCATCTCAAAGGTAATTGAAAGGTAAAGTATATTGCTTATTGATGGGTGGTAGCCCAAGGGGTAGAAGAATCACCTAGCCAGGGTCGATCATATCACAGGGGGTAGCCTGAGGGGTTACAGAAAATCCTACCCAGGGCCGATTCTGATACAGTTTTACCACTTATCAGCTGGTCATGGGCATTACAAGTTGTGCACAGATTATACAGTAAAGGTAAAGTGACAAAAAGGACATAAAGTACATGATCCCACAGTACAACTAAAGGTGGTCTCTTATCCTACACCAGCGCATAGGTTCATTTGAGTTGTTACTTCATATACAGTATTTCCTTCCTTACATATTCAGTGCATTATCTCGTACTGATGTCCCTCACGAGGGATCTGCATTTCATACTCTATGTACAGGTGCTGGTATTTCTCCCTAGTAGGAGCATAGGATTTCCAACTGCTGTTACCAAGCTCTAAGTTGCTTCGGAGCTTTGCATGTCTAGAGCTTATATTTTGTATTGTACAGTTAGTCGAGGCGAGGCCTATCCCGACCCTTATCAGATACTTTTTCTTATCTAGAGGCTTTGTATACTATGTAAATTAAAGTGTGGTCATGTCTCGTACTTTAAACATCGTCGCCCCAACGGCCTGGCCATATGCATTTCCTTTTGGCTTGTTATCACTGTTTATTTTCTTAAAGGCATGTTGAACATAGGAATCCCTTATAACATGTATAGAAAGCGCATAGATACACGTTGGTTCTCCCGGGCCTTATCGGCAATGGGTGCCAATCCGCCCTAATAGGACTTTGGGTGTGACAAAGACAAGGATGACTATTGCCTTAGTGTTGAACCTCTCTAATGGAACTGATGGATTTGTCATATATTGGGACACTCTGAGAGTGGGATTAGGATATTTGTTCATGTAGAGAGATAAAGTTGTTGTCTATGCTCTAAGACAACTTAAGGTTCATGAGAGGAATTATCCTACTCATGACTTGGAGTTAGCAGAAGTGGTGTTTTCTCTCAATCTATGGCGGTGCTACTTGTATGGAGCATATGCTGATGTATTCACAGATCCCAAAATCGTGCAATATATCTTCACTCAGAAGAAGCTTAATTTGAGGCAGAAGAGATGGCTTAAGTTACTTAAGAACTACGACATTAGCATTCTCTACCATCCTGGTAAGGTAATATAGTTGTTGATGCTCTTAGAAAGTTGTTGCGGGAAGCACCACCCATGTGGAGGAAGAAAAAGAGGAGTTGGCTAAAGAGATTCATAGACTGGCACGATTGGGAGTTCAACTAGACAAATCGGGTGAAGGTGGAGTACTTATGCACAATGGGTCTGCATCATTGTTGTAGTGGAGGTGAAGGAGAAGCAAGATTAAGACCCTGTCTTGTTGCAACTGAAAGCATAAGTGTCTAAACAGAAGGTGAAGGCTTTCGCCAAAGAGGGAGATTGAGTATTTATGAGGTACCAAGGCAGATTATATGTCCCAATTATTGATACTGTTCGAGAGAGGGGCATTGTAGAGGCCTATAATTCCAAATATTCTATCTTTCTAGGGTCAACAAAGATGTACCATGACTTGAGAGAAGTCTATTGGTGGAGTGGAATGAAGAAAGACCTTGCTGAGTTAGTTTCTAAGTGCCGAATTGCCAACAAGTTAAAGTTGAGCACCAAAATCCATGTAGAGTAGCTCAAAATTTTAGGATTCCAGAATGGACAGGGGAGATGATTAATACGGAATCCATCATAGGTTTACCAAGGTCTCGCAGACTGCATGATTTGATCTGGTTGATAGTTGATAGAATGATCAAATACGCTCACTTCTTGGTAGTAAACACTACTGACACTGTGGAGGATTATGCCTGACTATACATAAAAAAGATTATTATACTGCATGGAGTCTATCATCTCAGACAGAGGAGCAAAATTCACTACTCAGTTTTGGAGATCCTTTTAGAAGGGATTAGGTTCGAAGGTGAACCTTAACACTGCTTTCCATCCACAGACCGATCGCTAGGAAGAGCGAATAATTAATACCTTGGAGGATATGTTGAGAGACTACATCATTGACTTCAAAGGTAATTGGGTTGACCATTCGACTCTGATTTAGTTTGCCTACTACAACAGCTTCCATTTAAGTATTCAAATGGCTCCATATGAGGCTCTCTACGGGAGTAGATGCAGATCACCGATTGGATAGTTTGAGGTACGTGAAGCAGAATTAATTGAGCCAAACCTAGTTCACCAAGCCATTGAGAAGGTAAAGATCGTCCGAGAAAGGTTGAAAATTGCATAGAATCAACAGAAATCCTATATTAATTTTTGGAGGAGAGACTTATAGTTTGAAGTCGATGATTGGGTGTATTTGAAAGTATCACCTATGAAGGGTGTGATGCAATTTAGCAAGAAGGGAAAGCAGAGCATGAGGTATATTATCCCTTATCAAATCATAAAAAGAGTGGGCAATGTGGCTTACCAGTTAGAGCTACCACCAGAGTTAGCGACCATCCATCCACTCTTCCACATTTTCAAGCTTAAAGAGTTGTTTGGGAGACCCACAGTTGGTTGTTCCTATTGAGAGTGTTGGAGTAAAATCCATCTAGAGCTATGAGGAGATTCCAATCCAAATCCTTGGTTGGCAGGTTCGCAAGTTAAGATCCAAAGAGATTCTATCTATCTAAGTGTCGTAGTGAAACCAATTTGTAGAAAAAGCTACTTAGGAGGTGGAGGAGGATCTAAAGGCCAAGTACCCTCATTTGTTTCTACCTGCTGATGATGAGAGATGGTAAAGATCTCTTTCTAAATTCTTGAATTCCTATTCATTCAGTTCCCCTTCCATTCTGAGTTTGATAGACGATAGAGCTTTAGAGTACGAGTGAGGATTGAGTTGATGTGTTGACTGTTTAATTGTTTTACTTGTTGAATTTCTCTACTAATTGATTGCATGAGTGAGATGAGAGATGTTTGATTGTTAGAGTCCATAGGGAGATTCTTGCCTTGACTATGTTTCCTAGATTTCTCTTCATTCGAGGACGAATGATCCCAATGGGGAGATAATGTAACACCCCCTAATTCTTTCCACATAGTCTAAGTAGATGCATAGAGAAAATTGAGAAAATGACAAAGAAAAGTTACTGAAAGAGAGACCACGAGGGTAATCTACAAACTGTAAAGAGATCTATGAACATAGATAAGGCCACGTAGATTCGTAAGTGACTTGGTAAAATTTAGTAAGTCTGAGGCCCATGTACGAGACAACATATGGCCCGTAAAAAAAATCCATGGCTTGTATATTAGTTTTCTTGAGTTAGTGGTCTAAAAATCAACTTTTGAGTATATTGAGTTACGAGTTATAGATGGCCCGTAGAAGTTTTAATGGCTCGTAGAAGTGGTTTTGTAGATTTCATGCTGAATTCCAATAACTCATTTTTTTTAACACCTTACTAATGAAAGGTGATCTACAGCCCATAAAAATATCTATGGCCTATATACATTGTCACACCCTGGGACGGTATCCTTGGTGTGGCCGACAGTGGAAGAACCATTGTTGATTCTCCAAGAGAACCACCTGGTCTCATCATCACAACAATTCGACAGCGGAAGGAAGATCTCAAAATAAAAAAGACATCATCTAAAAGTATGGAACATATAAAATGTATATCTATGCAACTCTACTGTATCGTACTATCAAAATAAAATAGGATTAGATACATCAGTACTCAATACTCCTTAGTCATAGTTTCTGAAGCCTCTAGTTAACAATCTAGATGGTGTTATGACAGATTATGAACAACCCAACTCAAATAAAGAAGAAAATATATTAAATCAACTCATAAGACAAGGAGATCCTCCGAAAAGCAAAAAGGGCTCACCGACTCTAGAAGTGTACTGATCTAGACCTCAAGGACTCACCGGCTGAAGTCCTCTATCACCTGTATCTGCATCATGAAATGATACAGGCCCAAATGGACGTCAATACATAGAATATACTGGTATGTAAAACTGCTCAAGTAAAATAAAGCTCAACTTACTCATCTTGACTCAATAACTCATGCTCAACTTAGTATATGCAAGTTTGAAGTAAATCACGCTTTTTAAAATATGCTCTATAAGAATAGACTCAGTTTAAAATATACGCTCAATCAAGGTTTCTTAGGAGTTACTCTTAACCGAAATCCAATCCCATCACCTTTAGTTTAGTGATGCCCAACAAAGGTTACGTGTTGCTACGTTATCCCTTAACTTGCCAAAGAAAAGGGCGATCAACTCTCTCTTAGATCCATAATAAATGTCCACTTGCAAGACAAGAGTTGTCAAAATGAGTTGTACAACTATCCTACGCTAGCAACATAGTTTTGTGGGTTAAACTAGATGTTTACTCGCTCCCCGCTCAGTGCTCGATACTACTCCCAAGACTAAAATATATTCAACTCATCAATCAACTCTATCAATCAACTCAATCCTCAATGCACAGTTGATTAACTCAATCCTCAATGCTCAATCAATTAACTCAAAATCTAACCTTATTGGGTTATCTCATCTCAGTTACTCATCAACTCATTCAATTAGTGCAATTCATCAAATTCAACTTAGACTCAAATGGTCATATAGATTCACTCAATTTGACTCATCATGTAGTGCAAACAAGATACTTAGCTATAGTAATGTATGTAACATAATGCAGCATGCTCCTCATGCTCAATCATGCTCAAATTTCTCAACTTAGATACTCAAACTCAATCTCAACTCATCAACAAGCATATAATTTCATAAAATCATGACACTAGGATTCATGCTATCAAGTATAAAACTTTACCTGAGTGTCATATCAAAATCCATGCAATACAACTAGTAGCTCATACATTATTAGGAGTGTTCATAATAAATAAAGAATTTTAGGAATAGGAAAATAGGGCTTCTCCAAATCTCAACTCTTTTACAATCTTTGACTTAAGTAGATGAAAGAGGCATGTGGAAGAAGGTTATTCCACACTTTAATAAGCCATACATACCTAGAAGTAAAAGAAACGATCAAACCTCGGTTGGCCCTTGCTCTAGAATTGAAAACCCCAACTCTTCTTTCCCCTCTAGTGCTCTCAAGTACCCTTGAATGTGAACAATGGTGAATAATATCCTTAGGGTTCTGTTCTAAGGATTTATTCAAGCCTAAAACAACCAAGGGTTTAAATGGAATAGCAATTGGAATAGATGAAAATACCCCTCATTGAAACTATCATCCGAGTCTACGAGACCCCGTCTACGAGTCATTGATAATTATATGAGTCATAGAAGACCTCTCATAACCTAGGGGTCTTAAAATCTGAGTTACTGGAAACTGGTATGGAACTTCTCTCTCTGAGTCATAAATTCCTCTCGTGAATAAAAGGGTTCTGAAACTTGAGTTACTAGAATTTGTCATGAAACCTATTTCCACGAGTCGTAACCTGTTGTATGAGTTGTAGGCCACCTCTCGTATATAGGCCTCAAACTTAGAAAATTTTACCAAGTCATTAGGGGAGTTTTATAAAACCACTCTATGAGTTGTAAACCTGATTAAGAGTCGTAATACCCCTAGTAAACCTTCCTCTGTAATTTCTCTCAGTCTTTTCTCAACAATATCTGCATATCCACTCTAGATAAAGTACAAAGAATATAAGAGGTTTTACATTATCTCCCCCTTGGAATTATTCGTCCTCGAATAAAGATAAAACTAAGATATTAGGTTAAAGCACAAAATCTCCCGATGGAATCTTACAATCAACCAGCTCTCATCTCACTCATGCAATCGACAAATCAGGAATATTTAGCAAGAAAAACAATCAAACAGTCAACAAATCACATTAATCTTCACCCGAACTCTAAAACTTTATAGTTTATCATATAGAGAATGAAAGAATGACTCCAGGAATGGGAATTTAATAATTTAGAGGGAAAGCATTATTATCAACTCTCTTATTATCAGCAGGTATGAAAAATGAGGGTATTTGACCTTCATGGCCTCTTCCTCCTCCGAAGTAGCTTCTTCTACAAATTGGTTCCTCCACAATACTTCGACAGATGCAATATCTTTAGTTTTTAACTTGCGAAACTGAAGATCAAGGATTTAGACAAGAATCACCTCATAACTCAAATTATCTTTCACTCTCATACTCTCGACACATATAACCAATCGTGGATCTCCCAGACACTTCTTGAGCATAGAAATGTGGAAAACTAGGTAGGTGGCCTCTTACTCTGATGGTAATTCTAACTCATATGCCATATTGCCCACTCTTTAAGGTCTGATAAGGGCCAATATACCTCGGACTTAGCTTCCCTTTATTTACAAACCTCATCACACCCTTCATGGGTGACACCGTCAAATACACCCAATAGTTGACCTCAAACTCGAAGCCTCTTCTTCTAATATCCGTGTAGGATTTCTACCGACTCTGCGCAATCCTCAACTTTTCTCAAATAATCTTCACCTTTTCCATAGCTTGGTGAACCAATTTTGGTCCAATCAACTCTGATCCATCTACCTCAAACCATCCAATTGGCGAGCTATATATCCTCCCATAAAGAGCCTCATATGGGGCCATCTAAATAATCGAATGGAACCTATTGTTGTAGGCAAAGTCTATCAAAAGCAAGTGGCCATCCGAACTACCCTTAAAGTTGATGGTACAGGCTGTTAATATATCCTCCAATTTCTAAATAGTATGCTCTGCCTGGTGACCCATCTATGGGTGAAAAACAGTATTGAGGTGCACCTTCGTACCCAAACCCTGCTGAAAAGATTTCCAAAACTGAGCAGTGAATTGAGCTCCTTTATATGAGATTATAGACAAAGGAACTCCATGCTATCTAACTATCTCCTTTATGTATAACCGAGCATAATCCTCTATTGTATCAGTCGTCTTTACTACCTAAGAAGTAAGCAGATTTAGACATCCGATCCATTATCTCCTAAAATGAAATATGTTGTCTGCGAGACCTCGATAACCCTGTGACAAAGTTCATGTTAATCATCTCCCATTTATTCTCTGGAATCTTAAAGTTTTGAGCTACTCTACATGGCCTTTGGTGCTCAACTTTAACTTGCTAGCAATTGAGGCACTTGGAAACAAACTCGGCAATGTCTCTCTTCATTCCACTCCACTAATAGACTTTCCTCAAGTCATGGTACATCTTACTAGACCCTAGATGGATGGAATATCTAGAGTTATGGGACTCATCCATGATTCTCTCTCGAATATTATCATCATCAGGAACACACAACCTGCCATGATACCTCAATACTCCATCTCCCCCTTTGATGAAAGCCATCACCTTCTGCTTATGTACCTCCTCCTTTAACTGTAATGAGACAAGATCGTGGTCTTGTTTCTCCTTAACCTCTACCTACTCGAGATGACGCATATCTATTATGCACAAGAACTCCTCCTTTGCCTGATTCATATTATTTAACTCCCACTCGTGCTAGTCTATGAATTTCTTTAGCTAACTCTCTCTTCTCCTCCTCTACATGGCAAGTGCTCCCCATAGACAACCTGCTAAGAGCATCAGCAACCACATTAGCTTTACCTAGATGGTATAGGATGCTCATATCATAGTCTTTGAGTAACTCAGCCATTTCGACGGTCTCAAGTTAAGCTCCTTCTGGTTGAAGACATATTGCAGACTCTTGTGCTCTGTGAATACATCAGCATGTACTCCATATAAATAGTGATGCCATAGCTTGAGAGTGAACACCAATACTTCCAACTCTAAGTCATGAGTGGGATAGTTATTTTCATGAAACTTAAGTTTTCTAGAAGCATAGCCGACAACCTTCCCCCTCTGTATCAACACACTTCCCAGTCGAAGCATCACAGTAGATAACAAATCCATCAGTATCAAGCAAGGTCAACACTGGTACGGTAGTTAACCTCGTCTTCAACTCTTGGAAGCTTTTCTCACACTCAGCAGACCATTGAAACCTGACCTTCTTCTGAGCCAATTTGGTCAATAGTGTAGATAGGGAAGAAAACCCTAAACAAACCTATGGTAATAGCTAGCCATTCCCAGAAAACTCCTTATCTCGATCACTAAGGTTGGTCTAGGCCAGTTATTAACCATCTCAATCTTTTAAGCATCCACTCAAATTCCATCTCTAGAAACCACATGACCCAAGAAAGCCACGGATTTGAGCCAAAACTCGCACTTAGAAAACTTTTCATATAACTCATTATCTTGAGCATCTATAAAGTGATTCTAAGGTGGTTGACATGCTCCTCCTTATCTCTTGAATACACCAAGATATAGTAGATAAATACAATAACAAACATGTTAAGATACTGTCTGAATACTCTGTTCATCATGTCCATAAAGGTTGCAGGTGCATCTGTCAACCCAAACGACATCACCATGAACTCAAAGGGACCATATCAAGTTTGACAAGTTGTCTTCTAGATGTCATATTCTCTCACTTTCAATTGGTGGTAGCCTGATCTGAGGTCTCTCTTAGAGAAAATAGTAGCACCCAGAAGTTGGTCAAACAAGTCGTCGATCCTCAGAAGGGGATACTTATTCTTGAATGTCATCTTATTCAACTGATGGTAGTCAATAGACATGCTAAGGGAACAATCCTTCTTTCACACAAAGAAGACTAGAGCACCCCAAGGAGATACACTCGGCCTTATAAATCCATTTCTAGCAAATTTCTCAATTGCTCCTTTGGCTCTTTCAACTCCGCTAGGGCCATTCTATATGGCAGAATAGAAATAGGCTGGGTGTTAGGGAGAACATCAATTCCAAAGTCAATCTCCCTATCAGGAGGAACTCCGAGCAAATCCTCAGGAAATACATCAGTGAACTCACTCACAATAAGGATGTATTCAAGAGTAGGAAGCTCAACATCATCAAACTTGACTTGCACAAGGTGATAAATACATTCCTTAGAGATCAGTCTTCAGGCCTTGAGATAAGAAATAAACTTACCCTTTGGTGCAATAGAATCTCCCTTCAGCTTAATGATAGGCTCATTTGGAAACTAAAATTCGATAGTCCACGTTCTACAATCAATATAGGCATAGTAGGCATGAAGCTAGTCCATACCAAGGATCATATCTAAATCGACCATCTCTAACTCAATCAAATCAACGAGGGTATTCCAATGATAGATGGACATCACACAATCTCTATAGATTCTCTCGACTCAAATGGACACATCAGCAGGAGTAGAAACAAAAAATGGTTCAAGAAAGCACTTAGGAAGAATCTCAAATCTACTCGTCGCATATGGCATCACAAAAGAACAAGTAGCACCTGGATCAAGTAAAGCATATCAAGGAAAAGTAAGGGTTCAAAGCATACTTATCACAACATCCAGTGTAACATATTAGTCCTATCAATTGCCCATAACATACAGATAGTTTGTCCCACTGCATATCGCTAATGCAGGACCTTTCTGATTACCTCTTGCTAGTGCTACTATGGTAGGGGATTGGGCCTTATTGACCCATATCGGACACTCTTTCTGAAAATGGCATGTTTGGCCACACTTATAACAACTATTCCCTCTGTCCCAACATTCTCCCAAATGCATTCTACCACATTTCCCACAAGGTGTCTTCCCTTTAGAGCCAATGGCCGCACTTTCCTGAGATTGTGCACCCTATGTCCTAAAATTTGGCTGACCTTGGGACTTGTATCATACTTGCTGGTCGGGGTTGGTGTACTAGCTGAAGATGGTGTGTAGATAGAGGACTTCTTCTAGAAGTAAGACTTATCTCCTTTACTCTGCTTGATCTGATTGGGCTCAGGTCCTGCTGATCTGCCCTTCTTACTCAGATGCTCCTCTTTATCCTTCTTCTTATCTTCCTCAGTTTTCTGTGCGTAAACTATCATCCAAGAGATATCAATACACCGGATTAGCATTGCCGCCTTACACTCCTTCTTCACCTGTCTACCCAACCCAGACACAAATGTCCTCATCCTCGCTCTCATGTCCTGGACCATCTTTGGGGCATGCTTGGATAGCTGAATGAATTTCAAGTTGTAGTCTCTAAACGTCAAACAAGTTGTACTAGTGATTCGACCACGTGAAGCAATTTAACATTGGTCTTGAACACTGGATAGTTACATATATCACAATTAACAGCAAACAAGAATCATC
>JAABOM020010361.1:0-19630 GCA_011800125.2 Solanum clarkiae | reverse complement strand
ATAATTTTATTCACTTCAAGGGGAGTGGCTGTTGAGGACTCAAGCTCCCCACATGGCATTTGCTTACTAATTCAGGATTATCTGTGTGCTGTTGATGGGTTGAAAATCTGGTGAGCAATCAAAAGTTGGGTAACAGAATACTGCAACTTCTATGATAGATCAGATGACACTGTACAGAAAGACAGTGAACTCCAAGCTTGGGGGAAGGAACTCCGCGAAGAAGGACATGGTGACGAGAAAGATGAGGCTTGGTGGCCTAAAATGCATACTCAAAACAACTCATAAAATCTTGCACCGTCATAATATGGATAGCTTCAGCACTTCTACAGCAGTCAATTTTGGGCAAGACAACCGCACAAAAAAACAATAAAAAATCAAACGATGCTTTTATACAAAGCGCTGCATTCACTATGCATAAGTATATATTTCGCTCCTTCAGAAAACTACCGCAACAAGAAAAGGTATTGGACCTTAGAGCAGATGTGCTGCTTCAGAGCGAAACAAACTTATCTACTATCCAAGTTCAATTTGATGGAATTTTGAAATCTTTAGAAACAGAAGAAGGTTCATGTTACATTTGCACAACCTACGATATAATCGAAGAACCAAGTTTGCAGTCGTATTTTCCAAAAGTAAAAATAGAAGATGACACAGTATTTTTACGAAAACACCCAGCTCACAAAAGGTGAAAAACCACGACATGTACCTCTACAAAAATTTTCCCCAACTTCACTAAATCAAATAAGCCTCAACAAAAGATTACAAGATCCAAGTAATGTACGACACATCAAACTTCAAATAAACTACTGCTACATATAAACCTCCCAAAGGCTTATGTTCCCCAAGTATTCGAGTTGCCCTCAACTTGAAGATACTCAACTCGAAGACTCTATCTAATCTCAATTTATAGATCACTGAGCCAAGTAGAATAACATGACTCAACAAAAGCAGCGGAAACAATTTCTAAGACCCAAACTAGAATGATGAAACAGTTTACTCAACTGACTCAAGACTCTCGAACTTGACAAATTATTTTTCTTGCTATTTGTCTCAGTGATTGACTTTGAATATTTTTCCTGTTTTAGTCTTGTTTCTCAGGAAGTCTTCTTTCGGTCAAACACCTTGATTCCCTCCTCAAGCTTCTTTCAAACTCTTTCTTCACACCAACTCCTTCCATACCCTGTAATTTCTTAACTGACTTCCTACTTTGAAGATGCGTCCTTATCTCTAAGTAATCTATCCATTCCACACCTTGTGGCATCCTGTCTTTGCATCTTAGAACCAGTGCAATGAAGAACCTAATCAATCAACATTTTTCATGATCCAATGGTCATCATCAAAACTCCTCTTGACTCAACATATTCCCCCTTTTTGATGATGACAAACCTCTTGAGTATCAGCATCCATCCATCTCGCCAGCAGCTACTAAGTGAGAGCTTTAAGAATGAAACAGATTAAAAAAGGGTTATACACATTGCACAACTCAAATGTGACTTCCCCCTTTTGGCATCATCGAAAATCTAACTTTGAAACAATTATACCAAAAATGAGTACGCATAATCAAAATGCATAGAGTAAGCACCAAAAGACAGAGTTAACCAAGGACATCTTGTATGTATTTAAGATAGCAAAATTACATATAAGTTTAGCACAGAAGAGCTGTTCAAGAACAGAAAATAAACCAGAAACAACTATTAGCATCCTAACATAGAGATTTATGTGATGAGCAGGCTTTCAAAAAAATGATAGATCAGAGAAACATGTCAGGTGGAGGGAGCAGTGGAGGGAATCAACAGGGTCATCTTGTAGACAACTTCAGCATGTTCATCCCTTTCCTTGTGCAGCGTATCTTCAAGATCTGATATCCTAGCAAGTAAGGCACTTCTCTCCTAGGCAAAGTCCTAATGGGCAGAGGTTAGTTTCACTGTCTTGGCATCCAAGGCAAGTTGAAGTCTATGCATAGGAGTGCCAGCACGCTGCATGGAAATAGGTAGAGCAGCGTGGTTCACTTGTCCAAGAATGTCTTTGGTCATCTACATGGTCAAGACTTGGACAGGAATTGACAATGCCTCAAGGATTGGAGACAGCCAAAAGCCATAAGGAAGTGCAGGCCCATTTTTATCTTGGACCAGGACACGCTACATATGCTAAAGAATGAGATTGGGTAGGTTGATGGGAACATCAAAATCAAGCAGTTCCATCATAGTAAAGTCCAGAAAATTAGCCTCTGATCTTCTTTCCTTCCTACGAATAAGAATTTTATGGACCATATCGAAGTACAGGTGGTGAAGTGAGGACATATCTTTACGCTGAATACACTTGTGCTGAGCCAGGGTTGGGTTACCAGAGAATTTTTGAGTAATTTCCAAGACAGAGGTAGATTGTCAAGTGGTTGCCAGTCATGGCGAACATAGTGAGCCCAACCGTCTGCAGGAATCCCTAGAATATGCCCTATATCAGACACCCCAAGAGCTATTGATTTTCCTCTGATAGTGGTTAGGAAAACAGAGTCACACACCATACCCCTCCCATAAAACTCATATTTCATTTCGGGCTTTGCAAATTTTCTCTGAGTATCGCCCAAAAGAAACAAGTTTGACCAACCCTAAAAAGCCAGTTTAGATAAGAGAACATCCATATCAGACCCCCTATGCCTTGTAATAACTCGACCTCGAATGAGAAAGCACTTTTGGAAGTGAATGAGAGAGAGGAAATGTGGGTCAGTTTGGTCGACAGGAGGTTGCTCACCATCACTCTCTGTCTCAGAGTCATCGAAAGGAACAGATGGAGGTACTTGTTTCTCCCTGCTAGAAGATGCCCTAGATTTTTGTTGGTTCTTGGTAGTGGTAGAGGATTTCTTGGGCGAGGGATCAGGATGAAAACAAAGGGGTTTGGGAATCATACGCTTGTTCACATGTTTTCTAACTTGTCTTGTCAATAGTTCACCCTGTGAGGATGAGGAACCAAGAGCACTTCAGTGTTTCTTGCTTTGATGGATGGCCTATTGAAGAGTCGCATTGTATTGACGTTTTTGACTCCTAGTCTGGGGTACCCTGGAATAAGCAAAGATGGGAACCCTTTCGAGAGAGGGAAAATCATCAGAGACTTCAATGGGGTCTCTGATGAGTCTCCTCAGATGACGGTGACCAACCTGGAGAGTGATGCATCAGGAGATAGAATGCTAGATGGTGGAGCATCAGAGGGAGTGGATTGAGCGGGAACAGTGTTCGAACCTTCTGAAGAAGATGGGACAGTCCAGGAAGGTGACGGGGTCGAAGATGCTTGAAAATATGAGTTAGGGAATAACCCCCAATTTGTGAAATCGGTGCTTTGGAGAGATGGTGGTGATGGAAAATTTGTTGTTGTATGAACAACAATGGCAAGAGATTCATCGTGTTCTGATTCATAGGTGCTTGCGTTTGGGGAATTTTGAGGGGATGCCATTGAAGAATAAGGGTTTTCTGATTTGGGAGAAAGGAAATGGTTCACTTTATAGAGAAATATGAGAAGTGGAAGAGTTGAGTGATGAAGGGTTTAATGGATAGGAAGGCTAAATTCGAATGCCAACAAGTGAGGTGAGTGATGTGATGGCAGTTGTATTGTTAGTGTGAAGGAACAGTTGAGTTTTGGCAGCAAAGTAATGATGATGACATGGAAAAGAGAGAACAATTCAAAATGCCTGCTTCATCCACCAATCACTATATTGAACACAAAACAATTGTTACCTGATTCAATTTCAACTTTCCCTTAGCCTTTGCCCCTAAACTAGTAACTTGCACATTATAATACTAAAATGACCCCAAAAAGTGCCAGAAAACGTGCCTCAGAAGTGCCGGAAATCTTGTTTGCCATATATCTAATAATCCATTCGTTATTTTGAAAATCCAACTTCATATTCTTTTTAAGGGGTCGAATTGACTGGGAAATGGGTCTAACCCGAATTTTGGAGCAACCGTATCAAAATCCGAAAATCGCAAAATATGCTATTTAGGAGGGTCAATTTTGAAGGGGTGTATCTATTAGCACACAAAGAATTGGGTAGCCCACAACCTATCAACTGAAATCCATTTGAATTAGCTTTCCAATGCACTTCGTTTCACCTCATTCTGAGTTCAGATAAAGGATTTATGCCTATTTTCGTAAAACTCATTTGTGTAGAAAATGCAATTTCCAGTGAGCAGTATGCCTTATCTCCGCGACATGCCCCTAGTGTTTTTGGGTGCCTATTTTAATTTTTTCGGTCCAAGACTTTTAAGTCTTGGGCCTAAGGGTTCCCACATTTGAATATACATATACTTAGTCGTATTTCACCCTCATATCATCCTAAACATTCTCCAAAACTCACTCAAACATTTAGACTCATATTTCACCATAAATTCAAGTCCCAAACTCAAGACTAATCTTAAGAATTTCTTCAAGAATTTCATTCAAGTTTCAAGTCTCCATCTCCAACCTCTTTCAAGGGTTCTGCAAAGCTAAGGTATGTGGTGTTAAACCATTTGATCCTTTCACCCAAGATGCCTAAGCCTACTAAGGTATGTGGTGTTAAACCATTTGATCCTTTCACCCAAGATGCCTAAGCCTACTTTTTACTAATATTGCATATTTTAAAGTTGATTTTATATATGGGTCTTGTATATTGAGAAATTTACTACACAATGATTTTAGTTCATGAAAGTATGGTTGTTTAAGCATGTTTTGAGCTCTAAATCTTGGATCTAATGTTGGATTTGATGAGGAGTTTTAATGTGAATGTCTTAGGGGTGTTGCAAGGTATTAATTGAAGGTTTTACTACAAATTTTCTTGCATGATTTCATCTCTAAATTGCATGGTCTTTTACCCTAATTACACCCCTAAGTTTTCTTAAAATGTTCGACTAGGGTTTTTTGAGGAATTGAAGGTCTAATGCATGTTTTATGAGTTTAATAGTGTTATGATGATTATATGATGATGAAATGATGATGGGCTAATGATGACACAATGGTATGCATATGATGTATAATGATGAGAGGAAGCGAAGGTATATGATAACTTTATGATGATGAGAGTATGGTATTCATGAGTTGATTTCATGGAAAGTAGCAATAGTGATGAAACTTAACCAAGGTGAGGGGTTGGTACCTCACTAAACCAAAGTGAAGGGTTGGTACCTCATTAACCAAAGTGAGGGGTTGGTACCTCATTAACCAAAGTGAGGGGTTGATACCTTATTAACCAAAGTGAGGGGTTGATTCCTCATTAACCTAAGTGAGGAATTGGTACCTCACACCAATATATATTGGTCTATTCTTATACACATGATATGTCCTATGCAAGCATGAGTTACTTTAGCATGTTTTACTTATGCATTTAACATATATATCATTTTGCTATACTATGCCTATTGTCTATTTTATGCATTTGATATGAAGCCTATCTATTGTTGCATTGTATCCCACATACTTAGTACATTCAAACGTACTAATACATACTCTATGCCTACATGATGTCACCATGTAGGGACCGGAGCTCTTATTGATTCTTCTTGTGGCTAGATTGATTGTTCAAGTTAGCCTTTGGTGAGTCCTCCATTCTGGGGACAAGGACTATTCTCTCACATTATGTATTAAGATTCTCTTTACTTTATCGTATAATTATGAGTATGAAGGTTAGCCCGGTTGTATGCCTTAGCCCCCGCCATTATTATGTAGTAGAGGTGTTGTTGGAAAAAGTAATGTATTTTCTGCTATGAGTTGATTCTATTATCTCTTGACTCTATATTATGACAAGTTCTCCCCTAGTACCTTTTTCCCTTATTTACAGTCTTTATATGTCATTTAATTGTTTTCGCGACCAAAGATGTGTAATGATATGCTATGAGGCTTATTTGGGGTTCCTCGGGTTCCCTATTCATCGGTCACGTCTAGGACCTAGGCTTGGATCGTGACAATGATAGTATCAGAGCACTAGGTTGTTAGATCGTTGGAGTCTAACACACCACGTCGATTCGAGTCTTATTCATGATTGTGTTGTGCACCACAACTATGAGTAGGAGGCTATAAGACGTTTTAGGAAATGTTTCCTTTCTTCATAGTCTATATCGTGCTTTATAAGTGAGATAGGGCTTTCCCCTCTAACTAATGTCCTTTGCTCTTTTAGTTGATCATGCTGCTTCAAAGAGGAAGGTGAAGGAAGGTAAGTAGAAGGTTTTTATTTCAATGGATCCGAGTTTCACTATTTCTTCTCTATTCTTTTAGTTGATAGTGGGGCTTCTTGTGCGCCCCGAGTTGTGATGTGAACCCTTGGTGTTTATCTCTTGGTTGGGTATATTGTTTCTAGAAAGTTCATAGATGTTGATCTGGGTTTGTATTGTATTAGGTCTTGCTTCGTGGCTTGTGAGATTTGATGTGGTGGATTTTGATGTTGTACTTGGGATGGAATAGTTACATGCATGTTGTATCTCCATGGATGGTGGGACCCATAGAGTTAGAATTCAACTCCCCAATAAACTCGTCTTTGAGTGGGAGGTTGTTAAGTGGTAGCAACGGGGGTAGGTCCATTCTTGACTTAAGATACAATTAGTCTCTAAGGGATTGCATTTTTTATCTTGTGACAAATGGAGATGTTGAACCTAAGTTGTTTTGTCTATGGAATTGTTGGTGGTGGTAGATAAGGCTTTGAATGTCCTTTCCAATATTTTGAATTTTGGGGTAGTGTCCTTTGGTTTGACTAATACACCAGGTATGTCGATAAGTCTCAAGAGTAAGATCTTTAGTCCTTACTCTAATAGGTTTATGGTGGTTTTAGTGATGATAATGTGGTTTGTTCCCTAATGAGGTAGTGCATGTGAATCATTTGAGGGTAGTACTACGAGTTTAATGAAGAAGGTTAGGTGCTAAGTGGGTGAGATGGGAATTTTGGTGGTAAGAGGTTGCCTTCCTAGGTTGTGTGGTGACGGGTGATGGTATTAAGGTGGACTTTAGTAAGATAAAGGTGATTAGGTGTTAGCCTAGACCTTGAATTCTGGGTATTAAAAGCTTCTTGGGTTTAGTGGGCTATTGCCAGGGATTATGAGTAGGTTCTCTTCTATTGTTGCTCTATGACTTAATTGACCTAGGTAAGGACATGCTATGACTGACATTTTGAGTAGGGTAATTTGATAGGTCTGAGAATTGCTATTTCTTGTGTTATCCCTTGGTGCTAGTAGGATTCATGTGTATGTGAGTTTCATTCATAGGCTCCTTTCACCCGTAAAGCCCAATCTTCCTTTTTATGAAAATTGCATGATTTCAAGATGTATTACTTATGGGTATATATTATTATGAAGTATGAGCATAAAACATGTCGGGGTTTTGTCTAATATTGTTAATTATGCATAAATATCCATTTTGAGCCTATACTATAAAGTGATCTTTGTCTATCGAAACTATACATGATTCAAGTTATGAAATCTATGAACTATTGTGAAGTTTTGGCATGATTTACTAGTTACCCATGATGGGGTTTTACCATGATATTGGTGGGCTGATTTACATGATTTTAAAATGCATTGTATTCACTATTTCATGATCTATACTCTTGCATTTTGCATGATTTGAACATGTCCTCATATGTGCCCACCAAGTGTTTAATGAAATGCCAAGTTAAGAATTCTCAAGATATGTGCATGTTTTACAAGTCAAGTGAGTTCATAATGAATATAGGCTATCAAGTATATTATGAATTCATGAAATTATCTATGATTATGCAAGTATGAAGTTAAGCCCTTTTCAAAAATTTATTTTCAAGAAAACCTACATGGATTTTTAGTTATTTCAATTTGGGATTTGAATATTATGATTCCTAAAATTCTATTAATGCATGGGTAGTGTTTATTTGATGATTTTAATGCGACTTAAACCATTATATGGGGATTTATTTTGGGTTTATGAAGGTATAAGTATGCATGTTCCTTTTTTGAATGATTTATGCATGGGAGATTACACTATGGATTCAAATATGGAATTAATTATGTTTTCACTTCAACTTAGTATTACAAATGTTGATTTTAAATGGATTCTTAATTAACCATATCATTTCTTTATTGTTCATAGCATATGCATTCATGTACACATATTATTTTGAAAAATGATTTGGAAAAATGACTATTGCCTCTTTGAATCTATGTACATGCATATCATAAGTATTCTTGTAGGACGACAACTTAGCTTGTTGCGTTGCGGGTTTTGGGGTCATTTGGGCTACCTGCATAGCATATTTCTAATGAGTGTAGAACCCGTAAGGTTGTAAAATGATGGGTAAGGATGGTCAATCTATTAGTCAACTATGATGGGTTAGTCACTTCCTTAAGATTGATCTTTGGTTCGGGTTTTGTCCCCAAGTGAGGATGAAGGTAGGTGATATACCTAGGTGTCTTTTTGTGTTAGGAGTGATCATTATTAGTATTGATGGAGTTTTTTTATTGACTTATGCACTGATGATGATAGTGGGTTTCTTGAATAGGGTCTTAAAACATACCTTGATATGTTTGTGGAGGTCTCTAGTGATGAAGTATTGATTTGTTTAGAGCTTGTGAATCATTTGGAGGTAGGGTGTCAAGTCTTAGAGGATGAGAGGTCATTTGCTGAATATGATAGATGTGCATTGTGGATAGCAAGAAGGTTGTTAGAACTCCTTAGGGATTATGGTATGAGTGTGCACTGTTTTTTTTCGGTAAGGCTAATGTTGCGGTTGGTACTCTAGGTAGCCGAGCATATGTTGTTGATGGTGGCAAAGAGGAGACTAGTGGGGCCCATCAATTGGCTAGATTAAAAGTTAGGTTGAGGGAAGTGCAGAATGGTAGTATAATGTCCTTGGCGGTTCCAAATCTTCTTGGGTTAAGAGGTCTAGATTAGGCAAGGCCTTGATTTCGCCCTATTAGAGTTTGAAGTTTTGGGTGAGAGAATGATAAAGTGTAGGTTGACTCCCAAGGGGGAGATGGTGGCTATTCTACCAAGTGGATTATGTGTATTTAAGATTGAAAATTGAGTTGAGGATTGTGAGTCCTTATAGAGTGTAGAGGAAGGTTGGTAATGTTGCAAAAGTTTGGGAATTGCCTATGGATATAGATATGGTTCGTCCGGTTCTTCATGCTTCTAGGTAGATATGATGTGTTGGTGACTTTAGTGTTATAGAACACTTTGAGGTTGTGGGTGTTAAGAAGGATAAGTTGGCTTAAGAGAAGGTCCCAATGGTGGTGTTGGATGGATGAGTGGAGAAGTCGATTGACAATGATATAGTATTCTTCAAGGCCCTTGAGAAGGGTCGTCTATTCGTATGTGTCTCTCGGGGAGCTGGAGTGCGCATGGAGGAGCAATATCCATACCTCTTTCATCTATTCAGGCTTATGATAACACGTCATGTCAGTTTTTTTTTATGATTTCAAGTCTACCAATCCAGCCCCCTTTGTCATTCATATGCATTCATGTTTAAGTTGGCAAGTTTAGTATGATTTTACACTTATGTTGAGATTTTGAGAATGGTGTTTTACATGTAATATTGCATTCACATTGGGGATGATTTGCTCATAATTACTCTTGTCTTGTACATCTCTTCTACATTTTTAGATGAACGTTCCCAAGGGGGAGATATTGAAACGACCCCAAAAAGTACCCGAAAATGTGCCTCGGAAGTGCCCAGAATCTTGTTTTCTATATATCTAAAAATTCGTTCGTTATTTCAAAAATAAGACTTCATATTCTTGTTTAGGAGGTCAAATTGAGTGGGGAATGGGTCTAACCCAAATTGTAGAGCAACCGTATCAAAATTCAAAAATCGCAAAATACGCTATTTAGGAGGGTCAACTTTGAAGGGTCTTATCTCTTAGCACACAAAGAATTGGGTGGCCCACGACCTATCAACTGAAATCCCTTTGAATTATATTTCCAACTTAGTTTGTTTCACCTCATTCCGATTTTGGATGAAGGATTTATACCCATTTTCATAAAATACGTTCGTGCAAAAAATGTAATTTCCAGTGACCAATCTGCCTTACCTCCGCGACGTGCCCTAGTGTTTTTGGGTGCCTGTTTTAATTTTTTCGGTCCAAGACTTAAGGGTTCACACACTTGAAATACATATACTTAGCCTTATTTCACCCTCATATCATCCTAAACATTCCTCAAAACTCACTCAAACATTTAGACTCATATTTCACCCTAAATTCAAGTCCCAAACTCAAGACCAATCTTAAGGACTTCTTCAAGGATTTCATTCAAGCTTCAAGTCTCCATCTCCAACCTCTTTCAAGGATTCTCCAAAGCTAAGGTATGTAGTGTTGAACCATTGGGTCCTTTCACCTGTGGTGCCTAAGCCTACTTTTACTAATATTGCACGATTTAAAGTTGATTTTACATGTGGGTCTTGTATATTAATAAATTTACTACACAATGATTTTAGTTCATGAAAGTATGGTTGTTTAAGCATGTTTTGAGCTCTAAATCTTGGATCTAATGTTTGATTTGATGAGGGATTTTAATGTGAATGTCTTGGGGGTGTTGCAGGGTGTTGATTGAAGGTTTTACTATAGATTTTCCTGCATGATTTCATCTCTAAATTGCATGATCTTTTACCCCCATTACACACCTTCTAAGTGTTTGATAAAATGTCCGGCTAGGCTTCTTAAGGAATTGAAGGTGCAATGCTTGTCTTATGAGTTGAATAGTATTATGATGATTATATGATAATGAAATGATGGTGGAATGATGATGAACAATGGTATGCATATGATGTATAATGATGAGAGGAAGTGAAGGTATATAATAACTTTATGATGATGAGAGTATGGTATTCATGAGTTGATTTCATGGAAAGTAGCAATAGTGATGAAACTCAACCAAGGTGAGGGGTTGGTACCTCACTAACCAAAGTGAGGGGTTGGTACTTCATTAACCAAAGTGAGGGGTTGATACCTTATTAACCAAACTGGTAGGTTGATACCTCATTAACCTAAGTGAGGGTTGGTACCTCACACCGATATATGTTGGTCTATTCTTACACACATGATATGTCCTATGCAAGCATGAGTTACTTAAGTATGTTTTACTTATACATTTAACATACATGACATTTTGCTATACTATGCCTATTATCTATTGTATGCATTTTGATTATGAAGTCTATCTATTGTTGCATTGCATCCCACATACTTAGTACATTCAAACTTACTAACGCATACTCTATGCTTATATGATGTCACCATGTAGGGACCTGAGCTCCTATTGATTCTTCTTGTGGTTAGATGGATTGTTTAAGTTAGCCTTTGGTGAGTCCTCCATTCCGGGGACAAGGACTATTCTCTCACATTATGTATTAAGATTCTCTTTACTTTATCGTATACTTATGACTATGACGGTGAGCCTGGTTGTATGTCTTGGACCCTGCCATTATCTATGTAGTAGAAGTTTTATTGGACAAAACAATGTATTTATGCTATGAGTTGATTCTATTATCTCTTGACTCTATATTATGACAACTTCTCCCTTAGTCCCTTTTTCCCTTATTTCCATTCTTTATATGTCATTTAGTTGTTTCCGCGACCAAGGATGTGTAATGATATGCTATGAGGCTTGTTTGGGGTTCCTTCGGGTTCCCCATTAGCTGATCACGTCTAGGCCCGAGGCTTGGGTCGTGACAAATACACAACAAAGTAGACTTAGTCCACAACAAAGTAGACTTAGTCCATGTTTCTGAATCCTGGTAAATACTATATGCAAGACCTGAAATGAGAACTCATTCTACATGTTTTGTTTTGTTTTTTTTTTTCAAAGATTAAATGTTCTAGCCAATCATTAAGGGAAGATTATGCAATCTTAATCATCTCCAAGTCTAATTTGATTTTTTCAAAATGTTCTCTACTTAGTGCTTTAGTGAAAATGTCAGCAATTTGATTCTCAGTAGGACAAAATATTATTGAAACAAGACCTTTTTCTACATTGTCACGAAGAAAGTGATGTCTTGTGTCAATATGCTTGGTTCTTTTATGTTTTATAGGATTCCTAGCAATATTAATAGCACTAGTGTTATCATACAAAATAGGAACACACCCAACACCCATACCAAAATTCAGCAGTTATTGTTCAATCCAAAGTAGTTGTGCACAGCAAGAACCAGTTACTACATACTCAGCCTCAACAGTTAACAAGGCTAGGCTACTGAATTCTGTTTCTTAGTGGACTAGGAAATCAAACATGTTCCAAGGAAGTGAGCCATACTTGAAATACTTTTTCTATCCACTAAGTAACCAACATAGTCAACATCAGTGTACGTTACAAGATTAAAATTGCTACCGTTAGAGTACAAAAGTCCTAAGTCTGATGTTCCCTTAAGATACCTGAAGATTTTTTTCACAGCCTAGAGGTGTAACTCCTTAGGATTGGCTTGAAATCTAGCACAGAGTCCTACACTAAATATAATTTCTGATCTGCTTGCAGTGAGATATAAGAGAGACACAATCATTCCTCTATACAACTTTTGTTCTACTGATACCCCTTTTCTCATCCATATCCAACTTTGTAGAAATGGCAATGAGAGTATCTATATCCTTAGAATCCTCTATTTAAACCTTTTAAGAAGCTCCTTCATATACTTTTGTTGATGAATGAGAGTTCCAGTAGGAGTCTGCTTGATTTGTAGCCCAAAGAAGAAGTTAAGTTCCCCCATCATGCTCATCTCAAATTCTCCATTCATTAGCAAATTCTTCAATTATGAGCACATTTGTTGATCCAAAAATAATATCATCAACATATACCTGCACAATCAACAAATCTTTGCCATTTGTTTTTAGAAACAATGTATTGTCAATTTTACCTCTAGTGTGTCCATGATCTAAGAGCAACTTTGACAATCTTTCATACCAAGCTCGAGGAGCTTGTTTCAGCCATACAATGCCTTATCCAACTTGTACACATGATCTGGAAATTCAGAGCTTTCAAATCCAAGGGGTTGCTTCACATATACCTCCTCCTTCAAATAGCCATTTAAGAAGGCACTCTTAACATCCATTTAGTAACGAGTGAACTCCTTGAATTCTGCAAAGGCCATGAGTAACTTAATGTCTTCAAGTTTGATAACTGGAGAAAAAGCCTCATCATAGTCTACACCTTCTTCTTGATTATACCCTTGGACCACCAGTCTTGCCTTGTTCCTTGTAACTGTTCCATGCTCATCAAGCTTGTTCTTGAACACCCATTTTGTGCCTATGATAGTCCTTCCTTCTAGCCTGGGCACCAGATACTATACTTTGCATGTTTCAAATTGATTTAGCTCTTACTGATTGTTAGTATCTAATCTTCATCCTCCAATGTTTCCCCTACCTTTTTTGGGTTCCATCATTGACAAAAAGGCTTGGAATGCACATAGATTCTTCATCCCTGATCTAGTTGTGATTCCAGAAATTAGATCAGTAAGCACATTTCTAATGGATGTGAGTCCTGATATTTGTAACTCTTTACCTCTAACCCTTTAGGTTGCTTAGAGGCAACAGATTCTAATTGGGCAGATCCCAAATTAGTAGATTGAATTCTAGAATCTGTAGTTCCCCCTGACTGTAAGCTTTCGAGTTGTCCTGTAGTAAAACAGGATTGTGATGCAGATGGACCATATTCCGTTTGTTGTTTTCCTGTCCTGTATGCCAGCTCGTAGTCATCCTGCAGGTCAATCTAAAAAACACCACTATGTTCATCAAAAACCAAATGAATGCTCTGTTCTACACAGTTAGTTCTTTTATTCAGCACCCTATATGCTTTACTATGTGAAGAATATCTTAGAAAAATTCCCTAATTACTTTTGGCATCAAATATTTCCAAATTATCTTTACTATTATTATGAACATAGCATTTGCAGCCAAATATCCTAAAGTGTGAGATATTGGATTTTCTGCCTTTAAGTAATTCATAGGGAGTTTTGTTCAAGATTGCCTCAACATGCATCTATTCAGAATGTAAGCAGCAGTGTTTATAGCTTCAGCCCAAAAAATTTTAGCCAAGTTACTAGCAATCATCATTGTTCTTTCCATATCTTCTAATTCCTATTTTTTCTTTCTATTACTCTATTTTGCTGTGGTGTCCTAGGAGCAAAGAAATTGTGATCTATACCATTTGTTGAGTAGAATTCTAGAAATTTTGCATTTTAGAATTTTGTTCCATGGTCAGATCTTATGGAAATTAAGTCTCCAACTCCTTTTCCATTTTCTCGATGAAAATAGAAAAGAGATTGAAAGACTCTTCTTTAGAAGCTAAAAACAATGTCCAGGTAAACCTTGAGTAATCATCCACAATGATAAACATATACCTTTTACCTTCTCTTATTTTTACCCTCATGGGTCCACATAGATAAATGTAAACCAGTTCTAAGCACCTGGTTGTACTTACCTGGTTCTTTGACTTGAAAGATGATCTTACTTGCTTCCTCCTTATACAAGAACTGCATACTTTGTTGTCTTTGAACTTAGTCTTAGAAAACCCTATAATCATGTCCTTTAATGCCAGAGTATTTAATTGCTTCAGACTTGCATGCCCAAGTCTTTTGTGCCAAAGTAAAGAATTATCAGCAATAGCACTCAAGCATTTCAAATTTGTGCCTGGCATTCCCATGATGTCAGTCTTGTACACATTCTTATGCCTTAAGGCTAGAATGACTATCTCCTTTGTGTCCAACTTTTTTACCCTACAACCTGCAGATGTGAATGTTACCTTGTTACCTTTATCACACAACTGAGATATACTTAATAGGTAGTTCTTTAATTCATCCACATGGTAGACTTCTTCCAAAGCCCTTGATTTATTTCTGCTTATCTTCCCAACTCCAACAACAGTGCCTTTTCTTCCATATTCGAAGGCAACTTTTCCCCCTTTCATAGGTGCAAGTGAAAGGAATTTGTATCTCTAGTTATATACCTTGAGCAAGCACATTCCATTTACAAGTTCTCGCTTCCTTTCACTACAACCTGCAAAACAAAGCAGGGGTTAGTTTTAGGAACCCATACTAGCTTGGGTACTTTCCTGTCATAAAAAGGAAGAATGAGATCTCTTCTTGCCCAACTAGGTAACATGTTCCTTGACCTATTTCTTTTATCATTCTTGTGCCACGTTTTGTTCACATGACTACTGTTCATATTCCTGACATCATTTGCAGTTGGACAATCAGTAGTAGGATGTACAATTTTACCACAGAGGTAGCATAAGTCAATAGTAGTGGCATTCTCCTGATAGAATCCTATTCCAACTTTTTCATTGTGAGTCCTATTTCCTAGATGATTCACTATTCTAGATGACCGAGTCCACCTATTTTCCCTTTCTAAATCCAATTTTAAGATGAAAATTTCCTGAGTCAATTTTCTAGCCTTCTCTTTTTCACTAAAGAACTCAATTTTACATTCTTTCAATTCAGTTTCAACCTTTTGATGTTCATCACTCATTTTACTCTTACTCTTTTCAACCACTGCTAACTTCAGTATCTCAGACTTTAAGTTTAGCACAAGGGCATCAAGATTTTCAACCTGTTTCTTCAACTTGGAATTCTCGTCATTTTCTTCTTTCAGAAAGTTTTTTACCTCAAGACTTTCAAACTTTTGACCTGAAAAGTCTTTGATCAGCTGATCTTTTTCATTAGTTATTTCTTGAAAATCATCAATCAACCCATTCATTATCAAGATTAGCTTTCTTTTTGGAAAAAGGTGTAACTTTTCTTTTAATTCAAGAATGCTTACCTCAGACTTGTCATCTTCCTCAAGATCTGAATCCTTAGCAGCTATGAATGCAATTTCATCTACATCTTCAGTATTTGACTCGTCCATTCCAGATCCCTAGGTAGCCATCATAGAATGCTCCTCTTTCTCCTTTTGCTTAGCAGCTTTTTTTTTTCATTTCTTTCTCAGCTCTTTCCTTTTTCCACTCAATTTCCCATTGTAGACACTATTTGATATGACGATCCATTTCTACACATCTGTAGCATACTGATTGATTCTTGTCATCAGACCATTTCTTACTTTGAGTCTTCTGACCACTTTCGACTACTTGTTTCTCGCTTGTCTCTTCCTTTCCCTTTCTTGAGGAACTTCTTGAAATTTTTTGCTAGAAAAGCGATCTGATCCTTATCCAAATTTGATCCTTCATCATCATAGGCAGCTTTCAGAGTCAGTGATTTCTCACCCACTACCATTTCCTTTTTTTGACCTTCCATGTTCATTTCATATGTCTTGAGGTTTCCAACCAGTTCATTTAGAATCAGAGTTTCAATATTCTTAGATTCTCTGATGGTAATGACCTTCACATCCCACTTAGCTTTGGTAAAATTCTCAGAACCTTATCAACTTGTTCCTCAGTAGTAAGTACCTTACCCAAGGAGGCCAGTTCATTGATGAGCAGTGTAAGTCTTGCCATCATACCCTGCAGGGACTCATTTTCCTTCATCTTGAAGGTTTCATACTCAGTAAACAGCATGTCCACCCTAAACATACGAACTTGAGCAGTTCCTTCATGAGCAATCGTCAGAGCATCCCAAATTTGTTTAGTTGTGGTGCAATTTGATATCCTATTACACTCGTTATGTCCCAGTCCATAGACTAAAATGTTTTTGGCCTTAACATTTTCCCTTATAGCCACAAGATCGTCAGTAGTGAACTCCCTTCTTTCTTTAGGAAATTGTTGACCCTCCACAGTTTTCATGGGAATGGTAGATCTAATAGTAATCCTATCCCAGAGCTCATGGACTTCTCCTTGCATGAAGTCCTCCATTATCGCCTTCCACCAACCAAAGTGAGTTTCATTGAAGAGTGGTGGTCATACAGATAATTGTCCTTCTCCATGTCTAAGAGGTGGTGCAATGTTCATTTTGATCAATTCTTAGGTATTCGCCTTTGATAAGAACATAACACTTGTTGATTTGCACAACCTACGGTTGTCTAATCGAAGACCAAGTTTGCAAACATGTTTTCCCAAAAGTAAAAACAGAAGAAAACACAATATTTTTATTAGTAAACACCCGGCTCACAAAAGGTGAAAAACCATGACCTGTACCTCTACAGGAATTTTCCCCAACTTCATCAAATCAAATGAACCTCAACAAAAGATTACAAGATCCTATTAATCTATAAAATGACAAACTTCATATAAACTACCGCTACACATAAGCCTAGCAAGGCTTATGTTCCCTAAGTTTTCGAGTTGCCCTCAGCTTGAAGACACTACCTAATCTCTGTTTATAGATCACTGAGCTAAGTAGAACAATATGATTCAATAATAGCAGCGAAAACAATTTCTAAGACCCAAACTAGAACGATGAAATTGTTTACTCAATTGACTCAATACTCTCGAACTTGATAGAATGTTTTTCTTGCTATTTGTCTTGGTGATTGACTTTGAATATTTTTTTCTCTTTTAATCTTGTTTCTCATGAAGTCTTCTTCCTGTCAAACTCCTTGATTCCCTCCTCAAGCTTCATTAGACTTCTTATTCACTTGAAACTCTTTCTTCACACCAACTCCTTCCATACCTTGTAATTTCTAAACTGACTTCCTACTTTAATGATGCGTCCTTATGTCTAAGTAATCTGTCCATTCTGTACCTTGTGGCATCTTGTCTTTGTATCTCAGAACCAGTGCAATGAAGAACTTGATCAATCAACATATTTCATGATCCAATGGTCATCATTAAAACTCCTCTTGACTCAACAGTTCAGCAGTAGACTATTTTCATTACATCAAAAGGCATCCATACATAGAGCTATATAATCTTTTCAAAAGTAAGTAAAAGGTCCATACTGTAAGGACCCAGATTTTTATATAGCTTTGGTGACGCTTGAGATTTGGTTTCGGAAAGTTTTGGGCTAAGGTGACACCTTGTGGGACCTCCAAGTTCGATCAAAGTTCACTTCCAAGCCTTCACTACGAGCTCATTTATGTCATTCAAGGCCATCATGGGCTCACTACATCAAGCCAAGTTCAAAGAAATGTTTGTTGGCTAAGTTTGACACAAGTATCAGTAGAAGGATCAACTTTAAAGGAATATATCTCTTAGCATGAAAGGAACTGGGTGGCCCATGACTTATCAAATAGAATCCCTTTGAGTTACCTTTCTGACGCACTTTATTTCACCTCATTTCGAGTTCGGATGAAGGAGTTATGTTCGTTTTTGTAGGAACCTCCTATGCAGTTTTGCCACACAGGCACCTACATAGGCAGTGAGGCTTCTAACGACCCGTGGGAATAACCTGGGGCATGAAATGACCATTTTTGGTCTATGTGATGGGGAACAACTAGTGGCATGGGCAGTGTGGCTTGCCACTGACCGTGTGGCTAGTCGTATGGTTGGTGTGTGAGATAAGGTTAGCATGAGAGGGAGCATTTTGGTTACGTATGGTACCACGACCCTTCTCACGGACTGTGACAAGCTTCACTGGTCATGTGGCCAAGGTGGACTCTCCTGCCATCAACATTTTTGCCTAAGTCTTGCTTTACGGGCACTCCACATGGACCGTGGAGTGCCACACGGCCTGTGGTGCCTTCCGTATAGGTGAACTTTGCCTATTTTTTTCTAAGTGTTGAATTCAAGTTCCAACGTCGAGAAATTTTTCTAAGTGTGGGTTCACAGGCAAGTTAACGCACCGTTAGTGCCACACAGACCGCTTGCCCTAAAGTCAAACGACTTCCGATGAATTTTTCCTTCGATTCGTTAATGGAATTTATGTAATTTCGGTTATTTCTATTGGTCTTTTGGGGATTACTATGCTATTCTATGGTCATCTAAAGACCTAAAACATATTTCAAACATTCAAACTCATCCCTCATAATTTTGAACTCTCTCAAAACAACTCTCAAAAGAACTCTTGGAGATTTCAACTAGGGAGCTAAGGAACTCAACTCTTCTTCAAAAATTCTTTGGGGTTTCTTCATCTTACTGAAGGTATGTGGGTTGATCCTTGATTTCCTTTCAATCAAGGAGACCCAAACTATTTTCAAGCAATTTCCATGAAAATTTGGTTACTTTAAATTGGGGTTTTGAATATTATGCTTTCGAAAATTCTATTAATGTATTGGTAGTATTTAATTGATGATTTTAAGCTGATTTGAATTATTATATGGTGGATTACTTTGGGTTTATGAAATTATGAATATGCATGTCCCTCTTTTAAGACTTGTTTATGCATGGGTGATCCTAGGTTGGATTTAAATATGGATTTAATGGTGTATTTACTTCATTTTCACCTTATATTGTTGATTTTAGATTTAATCTTAATTACCCATGCCTCCCTCATATCATTCATAACATTTGCATTCATATTATTGGACTATTTTGAGAAATTATGTTATGGGTTAAACCCAATTATGTTTTATGATATGATTTTGATATGGCATTAGCTATGACAAGAATGTGATCACATATATGTCTACTGAATATGGCTCTTTGAGCATTTTGGGTGCTTGTACTAATTTGTATATGAATGGGCTATTTTATGCATGAGTATATTGACTATGAAATTTGAAATGGTTTTGGAAATGACAATTGTCTCTTCAAAATATACATATGTATATATATACATATATATATATATATATATATATATATATATATATATATACACACACACACACACATACATATACAGGTATATGTA